>CAUYQU010013848.1:0-22517 GCA_963574635.1 Cheracebus regulus | reverse complement strand
TTTGTAATTGCCAAATTTCAGATTGGGTCTCTGAGTGGACGTCCGGCTTGTTGGTTATGAAGTTTTTTCTGTTTCTTAGTTTTCCTTCAGCAGACACCCCTTCCCCACAGAGCTGGGCCTTCCCGGGTTCAGCTGTGCTTGCTGTGCTTCCGGGGTTCAGCTGTGCTTGCTCTCAGTCCTCAGCACTTCCAATTGCTGTTCTCCTTGTGGGGATGGGACCAGCAGAGCCCGACTAAAGGGGCACCCAGTCCCGTATACTCCGCACCGAGAAGCGCCGCACTGAGAAGCGCCGTGCTGGGGCGCCAGCAAAACAGCCGCGCTGGCCAAAAGAGTCGCGCTGGTGACCCGTGTGGCTCCTTCGCCAGGAATCTCCTGGTCTGTGGGCATCAAAAAATTCGTCTGCAATTGCGGCATCCACTCGCTCTCTGCGCTTTCACTGGGAGCTACGATCCTGAGCTGCTGCTACGTGGCCATCTTGGATCTCTCTCCGCCTGGTGATGAAGTTTTTCTGTTTCTTAGTTTTCCTTTGGTGGATGCCCGTTCCCCACAGAGCCGGACCTGTCCGGGGTCGCTGTGTTTGCTGTGAAACTCTCAGTCCTCAGCACTTCCAATTGCTGTTCTCCTTGTGGGGATGGGACCAGCCGAGCCTGATTAAAAGGGCACCCTGTCCCGTATACTCCACACTGAGAAGCACTGCAAAACAAAACAGCTGTGCCGGCCAAAAGAGTCACACTGGCGACCGGTGTGGCTCCTCCGCCGGGAATCTCCCAGTTTGTGGGCAACAGAAATTCATCTGAAATTGCAGTGTCCACTCGCTCTCTGCACTTTCACTGGGAGCTACAATCCTGAGCTGCTGCTAATCTGCCATCTTGGATCTCTCTCCCACACATTTCCTTTTGTTTGAACCATTTGACACGAAGAATTTGTGTCTCCTATGCTTTTGCAATGCTTAGCCTTTTCAACTTCAATTTTAATTCTTTTAACTTTTTGTGGTTTCTTTCAAAAAATCCTTTGGCTTTTATCTTAAGAATTATTTCTCTTCATTTTATAACCTATAGGTCTAATTTGATCTTTATGGAGCTCTAAAAAATTGTGATGACTACGGCTGATCACAGGTTCTCAGTAGTACATACATTAGAAAATAGAAGAGTCAGGCCATAGTTTGTTTTGTTTTTTTTTTTGTTCAACAACACACCCGTTTGTCCTTCAGTCACCACGATTACTCCTGCATCTTTGGAGCTCTCTTTTAAGTCATCGTGAAATGGCAGGCATTACCAGTTTCTTTGACATTTGTTCCCAGATCCTATTCACCAACTCTGTAATTACTCCTGTGGGCTTCCTTTGGACTCTGCAAATGTGTCATATTTTTACTTATTGTGATGAGAAGATGAAGATCTGCAGCAGGGCATAATTCTCTAGGAACTGTAACTGCATGGTTCTCATTCTGAGAGACATGTCCAAACACCTCATTCTGAACATTTTCATCAACATCTGTCCCACACTGCTACCTCAATCAATTAATCAACCCATCAATAATATTAGTCACTTCTTCAATAGCTACACAAAACACTTGGGTGAAAATTTTCTTCTGTTTTGTTTTTTTTTTTGAGATGAGTCTCACTGTGCCAGGGCAAGCTGGCTGTTAAAGGGCTCTTTGCTGGAGTCCGTCACAGTAAAAGAGCCTCTGGGAAGTCACTGATGTCCAGTGGGGGCCAGCATGGCAGGGAGGTCTGGCCTCTCTCCTCACACCCCCTGCAGTGGGCACTTCCATCTCCTCTGCCCAGGACTGAACCCCCCACCACCACTGCCCATCACAAAACACAAGCAGAGGAGACAGCTGTGCTCTGCTCTCTGGTCTGTCCCAAGGCAGGAGAGATGGAAACATTTGCTGTGAGAAGCTGAGACAAAATGGGGAAGGAGGTGGGTGGCTGGGTTAGGGCTCCCACTCGGAGAGGAAGATAAATTGACAAGGCATAAAATAAACAGTAAGGAATAATCAGGAAATGAGGTGGGCCGAGGGAACGTCCAGATTATACTCATCCCTGATGGGCCAACACAGCTGGTGGCCCACGCAGCAGCAGAGATCCACTCCCCATAGAGGGAAAAGCAGAATCATGAGGAATAAAGTGCCATTTTAGGAAGACAAGCCCAGCCATGGTTCACATAGGGAAAACCCAGAGAAAACTTGCCCTTGTATATGGAACTTCTGCACTGTGTTTAAGGAGGCAGAGACGGTGTTGACTGCTAATACTGATTTTTACTTTGGTGTTTTCTTCAGAGTTTGCAGCGTCTGTTACATGATGAGAGATTTGAAGGGCACAGGATTGAAATGGATCACTTGGATAAGAAGAATAAAAAACAAAGTCAACATTTACAAATAAGAGGTGGAAACCAAATTGACTAGTGAAATTAGCGAAGTCTGATTTGTTTTGTTAAATGATGCCATCAGAGGGCAGAGTTTGTTCACAAAAGTTGATATGAAAAACACTGCTCACATCAGTAATTGAGACTTCACTTGCAGGGAAGAGGAAAGGTGTCCAATACGCACTCCCTTGCACATCTCACCGCGCTGCTTTTCTGGTGATTGACTTACTTTCACATTTTTGTCTGTTTGTTTTTGCAAGTGACTGCTGGCGCTGGAGCCACCATCTGAGATACATGAGAAAACAGAAATGGACGCAAAGGAAGCCGGGGGGTCATGGGAGAGAAAGAAAGAATGACATGTAAAAAGGTTAAGGGAAGTGGTGGCTTGATATTATTTAGCTTATTGGTGTTTTTTATAATGCATTTGGACTATTTTGATAACATTGGGCTCTGAGGCAAAAGTTCTTAAGGTTTTCTCTGCAAAAGCACATTTGGAAGAGTGAGGTGTGGATTGCAAAACTATTTATATTCCCCCAAAACATAAAAGCTTAGAAAACAAATAAGCTTGGGGGCAGGGGACAGACAAATTTGAATTGTGGTCTGTCACAAGGCTTTCTAGTGTGTAGATCTAAGATAGATTTGGAAGGACGCTGTTAATGATGGAAAGTTGATCTTTTTCAGAAATTGCTTCCTAAAGTTACTCTGAAGACTGGAAAAAGATACATGCAACCATAGTATGCAAATACTGAAAACCCTACTGAAACATCCTAACAAAGAGAAGCATCTTTTAGGCCAAGGTAGTTTTGACTCAATTCTCCAGAGAGTCCAGGTGAAAAACATTCGTCTGGCTTGAATTTCCAGGGAGATCCAACACTGTGTGAAAGAGCAACCCAATGTGAAACTCAGGAGTCCACACTGAAGCCTGAGATCTCAGAGAGCTAGTTGTGCATAAGTCCCCGGGCAGGAAACTTTCCCTGAGGCAAAACACCTGATTGATCTGAACCAATTACTTCCAATCTTTGGATTCATAAAACTAGATATAGTCAAGTGGTTCCTTCTAACTCTAAAAAAAGAAAAAGAAGAAACAGGACAAGAAGACTATATGGTGAAAAAACAAAATAGGTCAGCTATAGAAACACCAAGTGCTCACAGGATAGCATTTTACATGACTCAAGAGTGTCTAAATTTCAAGGTAAAATGCCATCTTTAATGGGATTAAAAAAAAGAAAGGGCAATTAGTTATGGTGTAATGCCATACCCTTCAAAAGTTCTGAGCATTTGTGTGCAAAAAAGGTGTAGGAGAGAGGCCTGACTTTCATGCTTAAAAGTCCGCTTGCCAGCAAGTATTGTGCAGCATGTTAACAACCTGCGGAGGATTGGAAATATCAACAAAGAATATCAGGTTACAGCATCAGTTCTTCTCATGGGAACCTCATTATCCTGAAACAAGCAATACCTCTGTCAGCAGTTATAAGAGTAGATTTCTTAAGATCAACTCCATTATCTTTATACCTTATCATTCAAAATACATGTAAAATTATTTTTTAAAGTATGTTATAGTCGTTGGCTGGGTGCAGTGGCTCACGCCTGTAATCCCAGCACTTGGGAGGCTGAGGCGGGCAGATCTGTTGAGGCCAGGAGTTTGAAGCCAGCCTGGCCAACATGGTGAAACCCTGTCTCCACTAAAAATAGAAAAATTAGCTAAGTGTGGTGATGTATGCGTGTAGTCCCAGCTACTTGGGAGGCTGAGGCAGGAGAATCACTTGAACCCAGGAGGCAGAGGTTGCAGTGAGCCGAGATCATGCCACTGTGCTCCATCCTGGGAAACAGAGTAAGACCCTTTCTCAAAAAAAAAAAAAAAAAAAAGACTAAAAAGTAATGTCAAAGGCCTCTTAACAAGTCCCAATTTAGTTGTTTTTCTCTGTCCTTTGCATATTGACAGAGAAATTTTCATTAAAGAAAGCAATTCCCTTAAAGAAGGAAAAGCTGATTTTTAATATCCCATGATTTGTGAGTGAAACAATCATAGTCTTGTCATATATTCAAGTTCAGCTGATCATTCTCTTCCTTTTTATGGAAGTCTGGCAGCTAAGGGCTTAGGCCCTGGTATGTGGGTGTGAGAGTGGAGGAGGTTGCTCCTCCGGAGTCAGTTTTGGCTTTCTATTGAAAGCAGCAGAGCTGGTCAGGCAGTCTCCTGTTATTTCTGCTTAAAACTCTGTCTGCTGTTCCAATCCTGTCATGTCTATCCTGGGCTGCACTACATGCCTTGCAGTTCCACGCCACGCTGCTCTTCTGCTGGTCGCTGTGCTGGGAAGAGCACTGCCGCTCACTTGTTTCAAGCTGACCCATCCCTCACATCCCCGCAGAAACACCTTCCCCCAGTCCTTGTCCCTCAGGGAGGTTCCTGCCCTGTGACCACCCTCTTCTTACATCCGTCACACTTTAATATAAGAACTTAGAGTTTCCCGAAGGCAAGAGAAACATTTAATGTTGACTGCAGAAGCTCAGTTCTCACGTAGTGTATAGAAGAAAGTACCCCATAGGTATGTGTCTAACTGAGCAAAATGAAACTGAGGGAAGAGAAGCAGAGCTCAGCCCAACCCTCAAGGTTTGTCATAGAAACCGAGTCAGGAGCTGGGCAGTGGGCTCAGCCTGAGATGTCTACAGAATTGCCGTTTTAAGCGCCCCTTTGAATGTATATGGCATCTGATAGAGTTTGGCTCTGTGCCCCCACCCAGATCTCATCTTGAATTGTACTCCTGTAATTTCCATGTGTTGTGGGAGGGACCCAGGGGGAGATCATTTGAATCATGGGGGTGGTTCCCCCCTACTGTTCTTGTGGTCGTAAGTCTCATGAGATCTGATGGTTTTATCAGGGGTTTCTGCTTTTGCATCCTCCTCATTTTCTCTTGCCACCATCATGTAAGAAGTGCCTTTCACCTCCCGCCATGACTCTGAGGCCTCTCCAGCCATGTGGAACTATAAGCCCAGTTAAAAGCTCTTTTTCTTCCCAGTCTCAGATATGTCTTTATCAGCGGCATGAAAACGCTGAGGAGGATATAGCATCCTCCTCTCAGAGGGCCTTTCCTTCACAGGTTCAGAGCATCCCTATATGGTAGGGATGACAGGACTGTCCCTGTTTCACAGATGGAAAAATAGCAAAATGGAGACCAGCAAGAGGTTGAATGGCTTCCAAGAATCATGACCAGTGGGAAGGCCAGTTCCGACACCAGAGCTCCTGACAGGCAGGCCAGCACTGTTTTCTGTAGACATGGTATCTTCTAAAAGGCATTTATCATTTTTTTCCTTTCAGAATTAAAGCAGTGAAGACTAAACTCCTGTACATGTGTTTGATGGCAGAAGCCGTAACAGAATATGGCCACCATGTTGTGCTCTGCCAACCCAATTAAGATACTGGCCATGGCTTCTAATTTGTGTTTCATACCGTTCAGAGATATTATTTAAAATTTGTTGCACTGCAATCTGTTTGGTTGTAAAGATTTGACCTATGAAGCGAGAAGTGTTTATGAATGAGGGTTGAGGACGTCAGGGGTGACTTAGAAGGAAACACGCTAGAACAGCAAGAATCAGAGAAGCAGCGCTTTTCTCTTTGCAAGTCAGAAAACACGATGCCTGAAAGAGCTAACAGCCTTGTTATCCAATCATGTCTAATAACATGCTTGTGGCCTTCTAGAATTAAGAGGCAGGGCACACACCTCGGACAATCCAGTAACAAGCCACTTTATAAATGTGGTTGAAAACACACTCCTAGCTGCGCAGCACCTGGCCCTGGGTCACTGCAGAAAATTTGCAGGTGTCCTGTTACCATCCCAGGGAACTCTGCTTATCAGGAAGGCCCAGGAAACTTCAGGGAACACTTGCTTTTAAAGATAAGGCAGCAACTCCTTTTTTCTGCTTAATCACTTGCTTTACTGAATTTCATTCTTTGCACTTAATTTGTGCAGGACGTGCTGCACAGCAGGAAAGTCCTTGCAGGGCTGAAATCTTCTTCCAGCCAGGTGTGTGGTCAGTACCCTGGACCGGGACAGCAGCTCCTCTAGAGCCAGCCTCCCTCGTGCCTGCAGGAGCCGGTAGATCAGTACCAACTCACAGGTGTTGCTTGCTGCTCTGGGACCTTCGGTGCTCTTGGGTGGAACTGCAAGGCACTGTCATCCCCATGTTAAGATGACAGAAGTGCTGTCAGATGGCTGACAACGGAGGCCTGGGGGTTCCCAGGCTGGTCCCCAGCAGATCTGCCTCTGGAACCAGTGATCTGTCAGCCATTAGACAGCAGCTGTGAGTGCAGACTTGGGCCAGCACAGGGAGAGCGGGCCAGCTCAGGAATGAGGCACAGTGACAGTCAGTCTATGCTAATGGACCACTGGGGAAGAGACTACTCAGAACTTGAAGGTAGTAATTTAATAACAGAGAGTCTAAAAACCGAAATGTGAAGATTTGTATTGTTATCAGAAGACCACAGCTGCTGGGGAAAAAAACCTCAGGATTCTAAATACCTCCCCAGCATCAAACATGCAAGGCTTAGAAAATCAAATGGTATACAGTCATGCATTGCTTAATGTCAGGGATACATTCTGAGAAATGTATCGTGAGGCAATTTCGTGGTTGTGCAAGCATCATAGTGTGCATACACAAACCTTGATGGCATACGCCTATTGCACATCCATGCTGTATAGCCTATTATTCCTGGGCTACAAACCTGGACAGCATGTGACTATACTGAATACAGGAGGCAATTGTAACACAATATTAAGCATTTGTGTATCTAAACATAGAAAATAGATGATAAAAATACCATAATATAATCTTATGGATTAATATGTATATGAGGTCTGTCATTGACCAAAACATCGTGATGTGGCACATGACTGTGTTAAAAAGATAGACAGAGGCTGATACTAGCTCTTTGGGTCCTAGAAATTACTCATTATTCTACCAATAAATTATTCCCAGAGTTCTGTGAAGGTTCACATTGTACAAAAATGTATAGTAAAATATTTATGCTAAAATACTCATCTCCTGCCTCCTTGTTTCAGTACAAAATCTGATTCCTTTTTAAAAAAGAATTATTAGGTCAAATGGCTTCTCATTAAAAAATAATTCCAAGTTTTTGTAAGATTTAAGGCAGTAGTCCAGGAAGAAAAGAAGTTTCTGTTCAAATATTTCAAATTTTGATCCATCCATAGCAAAAATAAATGGATTAAAAATGTCTGTTCAAGGGCAATTGTAGTACCTTGTAAATAAAGGTGGATTTCTAAAGTAATTGTTCATTAGAAGAAAATGAAAGAACCATTAAACTGGAAAATGTCTTACCTTGAGAAGTTGAGGAAATGAACATGTCGAGTGAATAAATAGGGCTGTTCGGCAGTACTTATATTTTTAATCAGTTCCATCTATTAAAAAAAGTACAGAATTAGCATATATAGGATCTGATTTACCAAGCCACACTAAGTTAAAGGTTACCTATCTGACTCTTTTTATTCCCACTTATTACGGCTGGACCAGGGCCAAACAGCTGGGCTTTGTGCAACATTTATGAAGTTTTACATACGGCTCCTTAATGAATAAAACAGTGCTATCCAAACTGATAGTCCTGTGCCTGATTTAGTTGATTGTTACCATGAAAGCATTTCGACGGGAGAAATCAGTGTGTTGCTGCACTAAAATCTAAATAAAAGAACGCCTTCTGTCCCCTGCTTTAAAGTCAAATCAAGGAAAGAGGTTAGCCATTTTCTTATTCTATAATGATATTATTGGGATCTACAAAAATATTGAAACAGGTGCTGCAGAATTTAAAAATGGGAATAAAATGAGGTACTACTTCATTATTGTTCTCCTTGTCTATAAAATTTATAAAGAAAATATTTTAGAGGAAACACATTAAACCCCCAAATGTCTTGGTTTGTGGTGGGTGGTCATCTGAATTATTTATTTGCAGTTATCGGCAAAGCAAAAAGCAGTTTTTATTCATATAAACTAACTTTTATGGCCTTCTGGAACATGTCATGATACAGAAAATATTTAGTAAAATCTGTTAGAAATTCCAAGCATTCTTATGACTCCCTAACTTCCTGAACTTCTCTTTCTCCGGTTTTTCTAACTGGCCCCATCAAAACTCACACACGGTGGAATTTTTAAAAAGCACATTGCAGCTTGCTACTTTGGATGAGTGTCAGAAGTACAGGATTTCATGTTTTATGAAGCAGTTCAAGTTGAAAACTGGAAACAGAACCAGTCATTCACATGTTAACCGCAGTAGCGACAAGAACAATAAAGAGTCTGGAACTCCAGGCTTGTCTCAAGCATGACAGAACACCCGAGCCTGCCTTGTTCCTTCATGTCTAACACAGGGCTGACACATATATAAGTGCTCGATAAATATTTGTTCAATGAATTAACTCCAACTAGCACATGCTTTATAGATTATTATGCTAGGATCTCAGTGTGTAAACCTTGTAATTAGATATTGGAGCTCACAACGATTGAAGGAATGAAATTGAATTTTAAAGGTAAATGACTTGCAGTTCATAAACCCTGTGCTTCTGTTAGTCAGTGGCAGGTATGAGTGAATAATGGTCTGTCTGTCCTCGAGTTTCAGAAAAAAAGGAAATTGAATCCTGCCTCTATCTACTGTTTATCCTCAACACACCACCTGCAAGTGCTTGTTTTTGGTAGTAAAACTTCCTGTATGGTCACATTGCTAATTTTGACTTTTGATGGATTTACTAATAGAATTACTGATTTAGAGACATACCCATAGGTAATTTATCTCTGAGGGTGCCTGCTTGGAAAAATAACTCTTGACTGTGTATATGTTTAATGTAAAGACCATTAATGCTTTCATCTCTAGATTATTTTATTCAGCTATTTCTCTGCACACAGAAGAGTCATACAAGAAAGCCCCCTAGTACGGTACAAGAAAACTGAAGAACGGGTCAGAAGGAAAAACATTTTCTTCACATATTCAACATTATATTATATTCTCTAAACACATGTCAATGTGTTAAATTTAATGGAAGAATAGTAGTAGTTAGATTTTGAGAACAGTGTCATAATAGTCATAAAGCTGTCTATTTCACAAGGAAGAAATGGATTAGCAGTGACAATGTATAACTCTTTCCAGACGTATCTTTAAACATAGAATGAAGGTACTAATGCTCGTGTTTATTGCATTAGCACAGTGAAGGCAGGGGGTACATTTCAGCTCTCAGTGGTTTGATCTTCGCAAGTGCTAAGACTTTCCTTGTTTCTGGTGACAAGCAGTCATCTTCTGAACTTGTTGGTTCCATCACTTGAGGTCTCTCACCTGGTCTTCCCTCCATGGCCAGCAGCCTGCCTCTTTCCTTGCCTTAATCTTATTTGCAGGAGAGTCATTGGGGGTGACAATGGCACCACCTAAAATCACCACCGAGACCACCTCTCCTTTCCCGGGCTCATGCATGACCATTCCTGGCCTTTATTCTGATTCCATGGCATAAATTCACTCATCATTCATCCAGTACTTGTTAGATACTGGAGATAAATACAGGAATAAGGTGGGTGGGAAGACGCATGAAGAAGACAATGGAATATGTCTTATCAGTGCCCTCCAATCCACCACGGCCACAAACACACTTAATCCTCACCCATCTTTACTCTTTATCCAGCCTCATCAGCCTCTGGATGGTCTGGTTCAGGTTAATAGTGCTCAGCATGTTCCCGCCTGTGATGCAGCTCTTTCCTGGACTTCCACGTTCAATTGCGTGTTGAGCCGTGTGAATTCTACCTGTGCTATTTACCTCAGCTGGCTCTCAGGACCACACATGCTGTGGTCAGCCAAATGAGAGCCCTCCTTTTTCCTTCCTCACACCAAAGCCTGACCAAGTCCAAGCTCAGGTTTAAGTTCCCTCTTCTAGAAGGTTCTTCTGCTATTCCTTGTGTGTCCAAATACTAACCACTCTTTACCTCTGGCTAAAATATCTAACTCCTCCAAGTAGCCTTCCTGCATAGCCCTTTTCATTCAACATCCATTGATCTCCCCTCTGTGTCAGGCAATGTACTGCTTGGGGTTATGGCTATGGAGATGATGGGTTTGGTTCTTGCTGTTAGGAAGCTCAGTCTTGTGTGTGAGGTGGACTAAGAGGCAGGAACAATCATGTGATAACTGCCATGAGGTAGATGGTAGATAAGTGAAGCACCTCTCTCTACCTTCAGATGGGGAGGTAATGCTTCCCCAAGGAGGTGTTCCTGAGTGGTCTGGAAGGGCCTAGAGGAGTTAGCCCAGAAAGAAAGGAATTCATGGCATTGCAAAAAATCAAGAGCAAATACAAAAGGCGAAACATAAAATGACATGGCACCAAGAAACCACAGGAGTTTAATGTGCCAGAGGTGTTTGGTGATCCGAGATGGGATCAGCAAAGTGGCAGGTGAGACTAGAGAAGCAGGTAAGAGCTGGATAATTGAGGGAACGGCAGATCACAGCAGGAATTCTGACATCTATTCTGTGGGTGATCACGATCCAGATCTGAGGGCAGGGTGGAGAATGTGAAAAAGGGTGAGGGTTAGATATAGAAGCTCAGCCAGGAACACTGGGCCATAATCCCAGCAGTAAATGGCAATGGCATGAACTGAGGCTGTGGTTTTCAGTATGGTCCCAGACCTGCAGCATCAGCGTCACCCAGTACTTGTTAGAAATGCAAATTCTCAGCTCCACCCCAGACCTCCTGAATTACAAGGAACTCTGGGGGAAGGGCTTCCAGCAGTCTGTGTTTTGCCAAGCCTTCCAAGGGATGCTAAGGCCCAAAAGTGTGAGAACCGCTGAACTAAGTCAATATAAGGAAGACAAATGAGGAGGAAAGAAGGTTGAAGAGGTGACCACCTGGCAGTGGAAGGGAGGCAGGGGGGGTGGCCAAGAGAGCTTCCTTCCCAGATTCCTAGCTAGGACAACTGAACACGTGACGGTATCCATTCGTGGAGATGGCCAATGCTGGGGAGGAACAAATGGGCTTGGTTTTGAACATGACCTTCCACGGCACTCTATCTGAAAATTTTTCAGGATATGCACTTTCTACATTACACTGAAGTTGAGTTTGTGCACGAGGTTTGAGCTGGAATGTAACTTCTGTGAGGGTTCGGGGCAGGCTTTATCCCCTAGAAAGCCCACTCAAGCTACCTGCACAGAACATACACCCCATAAATATTTATGAAATGAAGATAGCATCTTTAGAAATCCTTTTTTGAGTCAAGAAATGTATAGTTAGCTGAAGACAGAATTACCTAGCATTCAGACTACGAATTTAGCCTTTTTGAGACAGACCCATATGTTCATTATCCTGGTGTCACATGGAACAAACAGTCTTAACATCATAATATCCAGGATATAACACCATTAAACACCATTTTTTGAGTGCACCAAAGTGTTCTTTATACACCTGCTGTCATTTAGTCCTCACAAGAACCCCATGGATAAGTATTATTATTATTATTATTTTATTTTGAGGCAGAGTTGCCCATGCTGGAGTGCAATGGCACGATCTTGGCTCACTGCAACCTCCGTCTCCTGATTCAAGCAATTCTCCCCCATCAGCCTCCTGAGTACCTGGGATTATAGGTGCCTGCCACCACGCCCAGCTAATTTTTGTATTTTTAGTAGAGACGGGGTTTCACCATGTTGATCAGGCTGGTCTTGAACTCCTGACCTCAGGTGATTCACCTGCCTTGGCTTCCCAAAGTGTTGGAATTACAGGCATGAGCCACTGTGCCCGGCCATGGATAAGTATTATTATTCCTACTGTATAGGTTAAGAAACCGAGGCATGAAAGGCTGCATTAGTTGCTTAAAGTCTCATCCATACAAAGAGGTAAAGCCAGGATTGAAATCCAAGTCTTTCCAATCCCTAAAAGCTATTCTTTTTAAAGGAACTGGCTGCAATCTACTCATCATTCCCATCGAAATTTGATATATATATAACCTTTCAAAATGGAAGGAACAGATTGGTTAGCACAAATCTCTGGAGAACAGTTTATGGAACATAAATTTTCTACTTTTCTTGTGATGTGCTGAAAATTTGAAAGAAAGTTCTAACAGATGAAAAAGCATTAAGAAATAATACAAAAATAAAAGCTTTAAAATGCCAGAGATAATCCTTTTTAATTCTAGGTGGGAAAACAGAGTGTTTCCTAACAAGAACAGGAAATTAATTTTCGATACTAAAAAAGGTAACTATGTAATGGAATATATCTAAAAGAAAAAAAAATCAGATCACAATGTATCAGGAAGTGGTTTCTAATCTTTTGCTTTCAACCCGGCTGGCTGGGATGGTAGAGCAGAAGGCCTTTACCTGCAGTTCTGCCAACACAGTCAGACTTTACTCCTGACTTCTTTGGCAAACACTTGACAGCAGAGATGGTATCTAAGCTCACGTGGTTCATAAGTGAATTCTGTGTCACTCATGAACACCTAAATGTCCTATAATTTTGCAAAGCATTTTAAAGAAAGAACATGTTTTTAACATATCACAGCAAAATAAAGAGTAGCTCAGAAGAGGATCCTTGGCCCTTGAACCTCAGAGGCCAGGAGGATGGCTGGAGGCTCCGGTGACCCTTCCCTCTTCCCGCAGTATGGGGTAGTCGTGGTGAGCTGGAAGCAGGATGGCCTGCAGGAAGCCGTCAGGGCCACACATGCCTGCAATGAAGAAGAAGTCCACCAGGGGGAGCAACGACATGATCAAGGCCAAGAGCCTGGGTCTGAATTACAGAGAAAATCAGTATCATGGCTGCAACGGGAAGGAAAAGAGAAACTTATTTTATGTTTTCAGGCCTTGCTTTTCCGTTTTTTTCTACCAAGTTTCTATTAGCGGACTCAGTTTCTGTCTGTAGGGCTCCAAGACTAGACGTCTGCAAGGCTGTGTGAACGGATCCCTGCGGCCTGGAAAGGGACCAGATTCCTCTCTTTGGTTTGACTCCAAGGTCCAGGTGGTGCACCTCTCATGCCTGTGGACACTGTCCCCACGTCTATAAAGTCCGGAAGAGCTGAGGGTCATTCTAAGAGAGACTTTTCCAAAACCTGTCAAGCCACAGAAAGGTTCCCAGGATAAATACAGAGGCTCCTGCGGAGACAACACTTTAAAACTTCCGGGACGCATGGAGTCTTCAGGGGTTTCAGAGAGTCTCAGGTGAGAGCAGGATTTTCCTAGGTTAGTGAAGGATTCACTTCAGTATAGGAAAACTTTCTAATAATTAGAGGCTTTCGTGCAATGATTCCTCGCTAGAGCTGTGCGTGAGGACCTCTTCGGGTGTTTTCCCCCAAAATACAAATAACTTTGACTCTACCTTTACAAGTTTCACACTCTATTTTGCAGTGGGACCTGGATACACATATTGTGAGAAAGCTCCCCAGCAGATTTTGGTGCTTAAAATGGTTAAGAACCATTTTTTATTATCCTATGAATGCCTAGTGTTCCATTATTGGAAGACTAAGCATTCTGAAGAGTTATTTAAATCCCACTGCTCAAGGTCATTGCCAAGGTCTGATTGCAAAAATTCAAAAAATTGCAACCTCAGGCATAAATGGGGTAAAGTTTCCCACTGTCTACTGAAAAAAGTTCCAACTCTTAAGCCCAGCCTGTAAAGTTCAGGATTTGACCCCCGTTTGCTTTCAAGTCTTATTCTTCCACATTATTCTTAGTTTACACTATATTTTAATCAGATTCCTGTACACACTTATTCCTCCTTCTAAAATGGGGTGATAATGCTTTTCTAAGAATGTTGCCTTAAGGATTAGGCATAGGGTGCATTAATATCTTGTGGGCTGTCTGGTGTTTAGTACCCACATTAACAGTAGGTCCTCAATAAATATTCATCAAAGTGAACGAACAAAAAGCAGAGAAATCTGCTTAATCTGCTTAAAAATGAATAAGTGCACCGTTCTTCTTTTTTTTTTTTTTTGAGATGGAGTCTTGCTCTATCGCCCAGGCTGGAGTGCAATGGCGCAACCCCAGCTCACTGCAAACTCTGCCTCCTGGGTTCAAGTGATTCTCCTGCCTCAGCCTTCCAAGTAGTTGGGATTACAGGCGTGCACCACCACGCCCGGCTAATATTTGCATTTTTAGTAGAGACAGGGTTTCACCATGTTGGCCAGGCTGGTCTCAAACTCTTGACCTCAGAAGATCCACCTGCCTCAGCCTCCCAAAGTGCTGGGATTACAGGTGTGAGCCACGGCACCTGGCCCACCTAGATTAAACAGAGGCCCTATAACCATGCCTTAGGGATCTCCGTAGCCTCTAGATTTTTTCAAAGTTAACACAGTTTCTTTAGGTGAGTTGGGTGTTTTTTCCCTCTAAGTCTCATTGCTTTCTAGTCACGATTCAGACTTGAAAATTGCAGTGGGCAAGAGCAGTAGGAGAGGGAAGTTTAAAATATTGTAAAGAAATACTGTTTTGATGAAGAGACTACAGCTATCTAGGGCACATGGGCATAGGATCGCTCTCTTCTCCACCCTTGACATAACTCTTCAAGGTTTTAATAGTTTGAATAGCTGTGGGATAGAGTCAGAACAGAGGTGACGTTTATAGTGACATAGTACTCTTCATTGCTCCAACTGGTAGAAGGACACGGACTTGCCTAGTATTTCACAAACCATGAACTGGAGCTCCACAGAATGCAAATGAGTCCGAAACACTCATAAAGAGTCCCCTGACCAATGAAGACCGCAAAGACAGAAACCTAGTTTCTTTATATTTGCTTGCAGTTTTGTTTTTAATTTTCAAAGTCTTTAAAATGCGAATAATCATCGTGAATTGATTTGTTTAGGGCAAGGCATGCAACATTTACCACATTTATTGAACCATAATATTTTCTTTCTTTCAGTGTCTTAGAGGGCTAGGATTCTCAGGAACATACCGAGGGGAATGCTGATGTGATGATTTCGACAGAGCTTCTTAACTCTGGCTGCATCATAAAATCTCTTGCGGCACTTCATTAAAGAAAAAGTTTTCTGGGCTCTTCCCCAGAATCTCCAGGAGAAGTGCCATTGTAACTCCAGGTTTTAAAAGGCTCTGCTGGAGATTCTACTGTCCAGCCAGAGCAGATAAACATTGCAAGATGAGAATGCCTTTTGGATTAAGGAAGGCCTAGGTTCAAGGCCAAGTGCCACTAATAGTCATTATAATGTATTTGGAAATTTACAATCTGATTGTCTTAGGTGTCTCATCCATAAAACAGGGATCATACCCACTCAGTAGTATATTTATACCCACTCAGTAGTATATTTTTAGGTCCAAAAAGTTCAATGAAACAATGAAGGAAAACAATTAGCATGTAGTATGTATTGTATCCAATACGTAATCCTCAGTTTCAATAGAAATAGAAATAGTAAAATTATTTGCCTTCTCAGTACGCTGGTAACTTTTGCTTTTCTTTAAAAAGAATGAAATTAATTATGGATTCTCATAGCTGTAATACGCCTGCAGCACTGTGACCTTTATTGTATTTAGAGCAGTGTTTGGAAAGCTAGCATCACATCTTAACCAAAGATGGTTGTGAGTTTTTTTGGCAATCACACCCTACATCTTCTGGGGGAAAAAAAGTCCTATTTTTCAAAGCTGTATATAATCTCTATTTTTCAAGAGATCATTTCAGCCAGCTTAAGAACCTGAAATCTGGTTTTTGAGCATAAGTGCAGCGATGTCATCACGAGTTTGCATTATGAGCTGTGCGAAGGTCCAACACTTGGCCAGCAGCAGTTGCCCATGCTCTGCTGTTGAGGCGGAGTTTTCCCAAATACGAACTTCTGAGGTATTTCTATTTCTATAAGGACAGCTGTAGTGGGATTTTTATAGGCATTCTAACATTTGGTGTCTTCATGTTCCCTTTCTTTTTTAATAATCCCTTCAGTGCCTTGTTCCATTTAATAGATTTTTAAAATTTAGCTCTGTGGTGTGTGTGTGTGTGTGTGTGTTTGTGTCTGTGAACAGCTATCCTCCAGAGAGCAATGCATGTGTGAATTTGACTATGGCCCAGAGAGGTGCCTTTTCGTATGAATGAAATGGAATAGATAATTCCAGTCCTTAGAAATGGATACTATTTCAAAGTTCATTTGTAAGTCAGTAGTTTGGAACTTGGAGCACATTTTCTCATAAAAGAAATGCTCTACATGGTGGATAAAGTCCCAGGCCAGCCCACAAGAGCCTGTTAACTCACACTGCACCTGAAGCGGAGCTGTTATTAACTCTAGAGGACAATGATTCTATGGGAACAAATTTTCAGAATTCCACTCTTTATGGGTGAGAACAACTGACTAAAATTTCCACTAGTCTTCTAAACCATTTCCCCTTCATTCCTCTAATAAATTACCCAAAAAGGAGCTATTCATACCACAAATTATTTCTTGAATATATTATATGAAAATAATATTTTTTCTGTTTTATGCACATCAAAACTTTAATAAAAGCAACACATGCACCAAAACAAAAAAGTGAAAGTGTTTCTCTCAATGTTGTTGAACTTCAAACTGGGTTTCTTGTCATTTTATTTCCTGGCTACTCTCTCTGCAGGCCAGAGCCAGATGAACTGGCTGCAGAGAGTCAATGGTCACTGTTATTAGTTTGTTTTTACATTAAAATTATATATTTGTTTTTTTCTACCTTATCTTTACCTTTGCCATGGGTTTTTTAAACTGCCTTATGATTTAACAGAAATCTGGAATAAGGAAGTAATGAAATACATTCTAGGTCACATTGACCACAGGAATCAGAAATGTTTCAGCTACACAGATTATGCTAGAAGTTGTACAAATATATCACAGAATCACAGGGCTGGAAAGAACCTTAAAAGATTGTCTAGTTTATTCTCTGGCTTCCAGACAAGTCAACCATTCCAAACAGATGACAGCTAGCCTATATTTTAGAAGAGAAGGATGACTTTGTCTTTAACCCTTTCTGGATCTAACAATCTACGCATGATTAGTAAATTACTGTTAATTTTTATTCTAAATTCTTCCATTCATAGTTACAATTGTATTTTACTTTTTCATGTTTGCTCCTCATAGGAAACAAAGTAGCTTTATCCATATGAAATCCCATGCCATATTTAAATACTGTGCTTTGTGTTTTTTCTTCTAAGCATCCCTGAACATCCCAATGTCTAATCCGTGAGTTACGTTTGTCCTGCTCTCTGCAGGTAGTTTGCACTCTCTCCTGCAGTGGGAACTAAAATCTAGCAACTGTGTTTTAAGAGACATCTGGGAACTGAGCGTGATTATATTTAAGTATAATCCAATAAGCAGGCTGTAAGAGTCAAAGGAAAACCAAATCTAATAATTATAATAAAACTGCAATAACGCATTTTATTTATAATTTCTTTCGGGCAGTTAAAAAGGCATCATTAGCCTAATTATATTAGCTCTTCAATCAAGTAAGGTAATCAGAGAGAACCTGCCCCTATTAAACAATGTTATACATAAAATTCAATATCCTTAAATGCCACCAAAGATCATTCTTTTCAATGGAGACCCTACTACGGAACCTACAAGATATAATCTTAAAATATTTTTTGCTGATTCATAATGACTCTTTTGCTATTAGTGCTGGTAATGACTATTTAAACTTGATACTGAATGATTCTTTAAGGGAAATTTGCAAAGGAGTGGGCAATGTGATCTCTATATTATGAAAGACACAAAACATAGTGGCTTTAGAACAAGTGTGGTTGGCTATGTTACTGCTGTCTTAAAACAGTTCCACTTTCCCCCAAGATAAAATGGAAATACAGAATTGGTAAATTAAGAATGAGATTCCCTACATTTTTGAGGTTCTAAATGTCTCAAAGCTGGAGATTACATCCAAAGAAAATGGACATGGGTGGAAATTTTTATAATGATGGTCTCAACCGGGGAGTGAGCCACATTCTTTGTTTCTTCCCCACACACAGCTACTACTCATTTGGTGGCTGTTCATCCTATGTATGTAAGGGGACAGAAGCAAGTTTCTGAGACCAGGATGACAAACTTGACTCTGTAAAATGACCAGGAGACCACTCTATCTGACTTTTCTACATTAGCAAAGCACCCCACAGAGACTGTTGCCCCTACCTCTGTACAGGTTTGCAAGTAAACCTTCATAGCTTCTTGGAAGAGGACAGCACTCCCCTCCTACCACCAGCATGTACACTTGTACAGCTCAGCAATATTAGGGCAAAAGTGTTCCTGTGAAGTGGGGTGATTCTTTTCCTTCCACTGAACATTCCAAATGCTGCTCTGAAAGCCTAAGATCCTCTGAGTTCCCCACAGCAGGAAACTCATGTCACACCAACCAATACAACCCTAAAGATTCTGGACACCGGTGGGAAAATGCAGAGAAAGAATAATAAAGTAAAATCCTCTGATTTTGGCAGTGAGGATGCCAGCATTATTTATAGTTGGTGCTGTGACTCTAAGTTGTATATATTGCTGATTTTAGCTAATTAGACAATGGCAGGTGCACAAAGTCCTTCATCAGTCCTAAAGGAAGTATCCCTTCATGGAAATTCCCTGGCTTACAGAGTTCTTGTGGAACCCTTAACTTAAATTTCCTTCTACATTCTAGCAAAAACACAGCATGAAATTGAAGCTCTGGCATTCATTCATCAGGAGTCTGAAGGATGACCTGTAGGTCACCCACTAGTTACACAAATGAGCTGAAGCAAAATATAGTTTAACAATGGGCAACGTCAACTTACTTGTTCATTTTTAGTAAGCCTGGTTTTGTTGTGAATGTCTGATGTGACCAAATTAAATCCGTGCTTCTCCGACAAGATTCTCAGAAGCAAGACCACGGTGCGGCTCCCACACTTGCCTACTCTGTTGTACACCACCTGGCTTGGGAAAGGTAGTACCTGGGAAGAAACCAACAGAACAAGCATGAAACGTATGTATGGAAGTACTTATGATGCTTCCCTCAATTTCAGAACAATAAGTGTCTGATATAATAAATCTCAGTGAAAAGGGTCTACAATCAGGTTAATAAAAAGGATGCATATCAGTTCATCAGAAGTGATAAACTCTATTTATCTTCATGGTATAATGAGAGAAACGTTGGCCTTAACTCTCTGCCCTGGTAAATTTCATGCAGTCTCTAAGCTTGCTTATCAAACTTGTTTTGTTTCTTTTTAAAAACAAAATACATAAATATGTTCCTAAGTGACAATATTTTTTGCAAGTCTATGCTTTATGAGAACAACTCAATTTATAGACTGATCAAGAAAATACATGGTAATTTTCAAAACTGAGATATAATTCACATACTATAAAATGTACTCTTTGCAAATGCATACTTAATAGCTTTTAGTATATTCACAGAGTTTGCAACCACCACAACTATCTAATTCCAGAACACGATTTCATTGACCCCAAAAGAAACCCTATACCCATTTGCAGTCACTTTCCATGTCCACTATTGCCCCTGGACCCTGGAAACCAACTGATCTACTTTCTGTCTCTATGGTTTTGCCTATAGGAATCTGGACATTTACTATAAATGGAATCATACAATATGTGGCCTTTTGTAGCTGGCTTCTTTTACTCAGAATAATGTCTTTCCAGGCTCCTCCATGTTGTAATGTGAGACAATACTTCACTCCTTTATATAGCTTAATAATATTAATAGAACATTGTATAGATATACCATATTTTGTTTACACACTTGTCAGTTGATGGATGAGTGGATTGTTTCCATTTTTTGGCCACTCTAAATAATGCTGCTATGCATATTTGTGTATGAATTTTTATGTGGACATGTTTTTGATTCTCTTGGGTATATACCTAGGAGTGGAATTGCCGGATCATATGGTAACCCTACGTTTAATTTTTTTGAAGAACTGCTAAACCATTTTCAATACAGCTGTACTATTTTATATTTCTACCAATAACATATGAGGGTTCCAATTTCTGCACATCCTTGCCAACACTTGTTATTGATGTATGTGTAGTTTTTCTTCTTGGACAGGGTCTTGCTCTTCTGCCTAGGCTGGAGTGCAGTGGCATGATCTTGGGCTCAGTGCAACCTCTGTCTCCCCAGCTCATGCGATCCTCCCATTTCAGCTTCCCAAGTAGCTGGGACTACAGGCACACACCACGACTGGCTAATTTTTGTAATTTTTTTTGGTAGAGACAGAGTTTCACCATATTGCTCAGGCTGGTCTCAAACTCCTGAGCTCAAGCAATCTGCTGGCCTCAGAATCCCAAAGTGCTGGATTTATAGGCCTAAGCCACCATGCCTGACCTGTTACTGTCTTTTTGGTTGTTTATTATACTCATCCTCGTGGGTGTGAAGTGGTATCTCATTGTGATTTTGATTTGCATTTCCCTATGACTAATGATGTTGAGCATTTTTTCAGGCACTTATTGGCCATTTGTATATTTTCTTTGGAGAAATGTCTATTCAAATCCATGACCCATTTAAAAATTGTCTTTTTATTACTGCATTTTAAGAGTTCTGTATGTATATTCTGGATTTGCAAATACATAATCTGCAAGTATTTTCTCCCATCCTGCAAGTTGTCTTTTCATTTTCTGAATGGTGTCCCTTGAAGCACAAAAGATTTTCATTTTGACTGAGTCCAATGTATCTAATGTTTCTTTGGTTGTGTTGGTTTTGGTGTCATATCTAAGAAACTACTGCCTAATCTAAGATCATAAAGATATACATTTATGTTTTCTCCTGGGACTTTTATAGTTTTAGTTCTAACATTTAGGTCTTTGATCAATGTTAAGTTACTTTTGTGTGTGGTGTGAGTTAGTGGTCTAACTTCATTCTTTCGCATGCAAATCTCCAACTGTCACAGCACCATTTGTTGAAAAGATTGCTCTTTCTATTCTTTCCCCACCTAGCCGTTTAGTACCCTTGTCAAAAATTCACTAACCGTAAGTGTATCTGGGGTTATTATTATTTCTGGATTCTCAATTCTAGTCCCTTAATATATATGTTTATCCTTACGTCAATACCACACAGTCTTATGATAGCTTTGTTACAAGTTTTTACATTGGGAAGGGTAAGTCCATATAACTTTGTTCTTCTTTTTCAAGATTGTTTTTGGCTACTCTGGGTCCTTTGCATTTTCATGTGAACTTTAGGGTCAGCTTGCTAATATCTGTCCAAAAATGTATTTGAGATTTTGATAAGGACTGCATTGAATCTGTAGATGAATTTGATGACTACAGCCACCTTAACAATATTGTCTTCCAATCCATGAACATGAGATGTCTTCCTACGTAGTTCTCCTTTAATTCATTTCTTTGATATTTCGTTGTTTTCATTGTTCAAGCCTTATACTCCTGTTGTTGAATTTATTCTTTTTGATGTCATTATAAATGGAATTCTCCTCTTAGTTTCATTTTTGACTGATTATTCACTGGTAAAAATACAATTGATTTTTCTACATTGATCTTACATTCCACAATCTTGCTGAACTCATTTATTAACTCAAATTGTTTTTTTTTTGTGTGTGGGTTCTTTAGGATTTTCTATAAATAAGATCATGTCATCTACAAGCTGAGAAGTTTTACTTCTTCCTTTCCAATAGGAATGCCTTTCCTTTATTTTTCCTTTCTAATTGCCTAGTGGATAATGATTTTTACATAATATTATTTACTTTTTATCTATCTTTTTTTTTAATTTTGTTTATTTATTTATTTATTTATTTTTTGCATTTTAGGTTTTGGGGTACATGTGAAGAACATACAATATTGTTGCATAGGTACACACGTGGCAGTGTAATTTGTTGCCTTCCTCCCCTTCACCTATATCTGGTATTTCTCCCCATGCTATCTCCCCCCAACTCCCCACCCCCCACTGTCCCTCCCTTATTTCCCCCAAAATACCCCAGCGTATAGTGCTCCCCTCCCTGTGTCCATGTGTTCTCATTGTTCAACAGCCGCCTATGAGTGAGAACATGGGGTGTTTGATTTTGTGTTCTTGTGTCCGTTTGCTGAGAATGATGGTTTCCAGGTTCGTCCATGTCCCTACAAAGGACGCAAACTCATCGTTTTTGATGGCTGCATAATACTCCATGGTGTATATGTGCCACATTTTCCCTGTCCAGTCTATCATTGATGGGCATTTGGGTTGGTTCCAGGTCTTTGCTATTGTAAACTGTGCTGCAATGAACATTCGTGTGCATGTGTCC
>CAUYQU010013847.1:0-21360 GCA_963574635.1 Cheracebus regulus | reverse complement strand
TGTGAAGAAGGTAATTGGTAGCTTGATGGGAATAGCATTGAATCTACAAATTACTTTAGGCAGTATGGCCATTTTCACGATATTGATTCTTCCTAATCATGAGCATGGAATGTTTCTCCATCTGTTTGTGTCCTTTCTTATTTTGTTGAGCAATGGTTTGTAGTTCTCCTTGAAGAGGTCCTTTACATTCTTTGTTAGTTGTATTCCTAGGTATTTTATTCTCTTTGTAGCAATTGTGAATGGCAGTTCATTCCTGAGTTGGCTCTCTTTAAGTCTGTTATTGGTGTATAGGAATGCTTGTGACTTTTTTTAAAATAAGTTTTATTGAAATATAACTCACACATCATATAATTTGCCCATCTAAAATATACAATTTAGTGTATTTCAGTATATTCACAGATACATGCAACAATAATCATAGTCAACTTTATTATTTTTATATTTATTTATGTTTTATTGTTTTAGACAGAGTCTCATTCTGTGGCCCAGGCTGGAGTGCAGTGGCACCATCTTGGCTCACTGCAACCTCCACCTCCTGGGGTCAAGCAATTCTCCTGGGTCAGTTTCCCAAGTAGCTGGGATTACAGGTGCACGCCACCACACCTAGCTGTTTTTTTTTTTTTTTTTTTTGCATTTTTAGTAGAGATGGTGTTTTACCATGTTGATAAGCCTGGTCTTGAACTCCTGACCTCAAGTGATCCACCCACCTCATCCTCCAAAAGTGCTAGGATTATAGGTGTGAGCCACCATGCCGGCCCCACAGTCAACTTTAGAACATTTGTATCACTTCAGAAAGAAACCCTGTACTCTTTAGATATATCCCATCTGTCCCCCATCTTCCCCCCACCTCCAGTCCCAAGCAACCAGTAATCTATTTTCTGTCTCTATGGGTTTATCTATTCAGGCCATTTCATACAGATGAAATGATATAATGTGAGATATTTTGTTACTATCTCCTTTTACTTAGCATGATGTTTTGAAGGTTTATCTATGTTGTAACCTGTTATCAATGCTTCATTCCTTTTTATAACAGAATAGTTATAAGCATGCTTAACTATTTCAGGAACTCCCAGACTGTTTTCCAAAGTAGCTACACCATTCTACATTCCCATGACTCCATTTTTCCTACCTCCATTGAGACTGTTACAAAGTTAACTTTCCTATCCATTCCCAAAAGTATACTGACCTTCTACAGCAAGTCACAGCAAATCTTGAGAAGATTCGCATAGGAACACTGTAGTCTTTTGTAGTCGCTCTGTGAAATGCATTCACCTTATTTATTTTATCCTCAAAAAGGAAATGAGATAGGAAGGAAGGGCATGACTCTCCATGAAGCAGTTGGAAAAACAAAAACACAGGCAAATTAACTTAACTTGCCTTAAGGCACATCTAAGTGGTGATGTCAGAGAGAGTATCTCATGTTTGAATCTCTTCCCTCAAGGACGTGATAGTTGAGTAGGAATAATAAGGTCTTGCTAAGATCATAAATGATAACAGTACAAGCTGCATGTGCTATGAGTCAAATAAATGACAAGCCAAAATATAATAAGAGCATGGTAAAATGTGAGAGCAGTAGGATAAGCATGTACTGGGGAGGATGAAGGAAAATATAAGGAAGATCTCCTGAAGGAGAAGAAAAGGTGGCACCAGAGCTGAGCTTTAGAGGATGCATAGGAGTTTGAGAGTTTGACTCAAACTAAGTTGAGAGAAGACACTCCTGACCTACAGAGCAACAAAACCAATGACTTGGAAAATGCAAGCAGAGCCAAGGAACAATGAGTAGTCCACTCTGAGTGGAAAATATTCCCTTAAATTTAGCTGAGTAGTAACAGGTTGTGAGTTTGGTTATAGATGCCAGATTAAAGAATCTGATCTTGGCTGGGCATGGTGGCTCATTCCTGTAATTCTAGCATTTTGGCAGGCCAAGGCGGGTGGATCACCTGAAGTCAAGAGTTCAAGACCAGCCTGGTCAACACGTCAAAACTCTGTCTCTACTAAAAATACAAAGACTAGCTGGGCATGGTGGCTCATGCCTGTAATCCCAGCTACTCGGGGGGCTGAGGCAGGTGAATCGCTTGAACCCAGGAGGTGGAGGTTGCAGTAAGCCAAAATCTTACCACTGTACTCTAGCCTGGGTGACAAAGTGAGACTCCATCTCAAAAAAGAAAAAAAAAAGAATCTGGTCTTTATTCAGCAGGCAGTAGAGAAAAATTGGCAGAAATTTTAGTGAAGGATTTTCAGAGTCAATGTGGTATTTTAATGATACTATCTTGGCAATGCTGTATTTACAAAAAGGTAAAAGGATAGGTAATGAAAGTGGAAACAGTAGATATAAGACTAGCAAAGTAGGCTGGAAGCAGTGGCTCATGTCTGTAATTGCAGCACTTCGGGAAGTTGATATGGATGAATCACTTGAGGCCAGGAGTTTGAGAGCTGCCTGGCCAACATGGCAAAATCCCATCTCTACTAAAAAGACAAAAATTAGCTGGGCATGGTGGTACCTGCCTGTAATCCCAGCTACTTGGGAGGCTGAGGCAGGAGAATCACTTGAACTCAGAAGGAAGAGGTTGCAGTGAGCTGAGATTGTGCCACTCAAACTCCTATGCATTCTCTAAAGCCCAGCTCTGGTGCCACCTTTTCTTTTCCTGCAGTGAACAGAGATCCCTTTGAGACATGGGGGACTATGTCTCAAAAATAAAATAAAATAATAAAATAAAATTTAAAAAGACTAGCAAAGTAGTCCAAGTGTAAGATAACAAATGTCTAAATCAGAGATTCTCAACCAGAGGATATTTTACCCCCAGAAGACATTTCCAGTGTCTGGAGACATTTTACGCTGTCATACCAGGAAGAGTGCTTCCAGCATCCATGAAGTAGAGACATCCTACACAGCGCAGGAGAATATCCTACCAAAAAAGTCACCTGACCCACAATGTCAACAGTACCCAGGTTGAGAAAACCTGGTCTAAATCAGGGTGGTGGCAATTGAAAATAAAAGTAAATGACAGATATGAGAATTAATTTCAAGGAAAAAGTGATAGGATTTGATGATTGGTTGGGTCTGGGAGCAAAAATTCGGGAGTAGACAGTTTATAACTCGCATGGTTGACAAAATTGTGACAGTGAAAACAATTTTTTTTTTTGAGACAGGGCCTTGCTTTGTCACCTAGGCTGGAGTGCAGTGGCACTATCACAGCTCACCACAGCCTTGAATTTCCAGGCTCAAGCAATCCTCCCACCTCAGCCTCGCAAGTAGCTGGGTCTACAGGCGTGCACTACCATATCCAGTGAATTCCTTCTTTCCCTCTCTCTTTCCTTTTCTTTTTTTTTCTTTCTCTTTCTTTCTCTTTCTCTCCCTCTCCTCTCTGTCTCTTTCTTTTTTGAGATGGGGTTTCACTTTGTTGCCTAGGCTCGTCTAGAACTCCTGGGCTCAGGTGATTCTCCTACTTTGGCCTCCCAAATTGCTGGGATTACAGGCATGAGCCAATTTTCCTGTCCAAAAACCAAAAAATTTTTAAAGAAATCGGTAGTAGTAGGAAGGAAGAGTATAGTGAATATATATATATTTTTAATTCTCTGAGTAACCCAATTTTTGGAAACAACCTCCTTCCCAAACTAATGTGATTTGGGAGTGGAAGATAACACCCCTAACCCCACCCCAAATGATACTTTCCTTACCTAGGTCTGGCCAATCAGAATCCACTGTAAACTTGGCCTTAGGGAATGGTTCTCTAGGTGGGCATGCGATCCAGGCATCCCAATATGAGTTCTTCCAGGAATTCTATGCATATCACACATGAAGCTAGCTAGCCTGTCTGAGAGTGAAATTAAACAAAGGCAGGCAGAGCGTTGTGAGTGAACAAGAGAGAGAGAATAATTATTTAAGTAGTATCATTTAATCTCCCAAATTCCGGTATCCCTGATATACAAGATTTAGATTTAGATTTCCCAGTTAGATTGAGCCAATATGCTTCCTACTTTGCTTATTCTAGTTTGAGTTGGATTTCCATCACTTTTAAATGAAAACGTCTCAACTAAATAACAAAAGGATGAGATTAGTTTTAGATATGTTAACAGATGGAAAATATATTGAATAGGTGTAAATTGGGAGGTGGCTATAATTAGATTAGATTAGATTAGAAGATATACTTTGGAAGTTATTTCTTTATACGTTACATTTACATGTGAGAATAGTTGCAATCCTTTCAAACGAGCCAAAGATAGAAATATTTTGTATTTTATAATTTATAATAAAATAAAAGGAATTATATATTATTATTTAAGAAGTCTAAATTATTAACTTGTGATCATTCAGAAATAGTAATCCTAGGAAAGATGTTGGAAACAAGTTACTTATGAGTTATTGAACTATTTGTAGTTCCCACCACAGGTAGAATAGCTTTCAATTTGTTCAATTCTTCTCCATCACTGTGTTAATAATTTGCCCATTTACTCTTAGATTTCTTTCCTCTGCTTCCCCTGTTCTGCTCTGTATCACAGAGCGTTGATTTCTGCAAAAGCATATTGCCCATGCTTCTTTGCTAATTGGCTTCTGTTTAGTTTGGTTAGAAAAGTCACTGGCAGGAGTCTGGAATGTAGATGGGGAGAAGCCAGGGTGCGCTCCTCCTTTCCTTGCTTTGGCCAGTATTTCTGATAGTGCTTGTGTCTCCTCCATGGTCCCAGCTTCCCTGGGGAAGCCTTACCCTTGGTGGCCCCAGCACTTACTGAGCAGCCCCAGCTCCTAAACTGTGGTGAAACCACCTCCTCTAGAAAGGTGCTGGTAACTTCCTACTTTTGCAAATACCTGCCTTCACCATTTGTTGTTTGCCTTTTTAGTATGTCCCACCTCTTGGAACCAGTTCTCCATGTTAAATTCCCTCAATGAAACCACTTGGTCTGGGTTCTTTTCTCCTGACTGTACTCTGATTGACTCATGTTGCTTATAGTCTCCAATTCAAACCACCAGAAATGGGATGATGGACAGGGAGCCAAAGGAGCACACTGACCATTTCTGACCCTTAAATTAAATTACATAAGATGTATAAAACTATTGTGTTATTAGTGACAGACCTAGACATAGAAAATATAGTTCATAAGGAACATATAATGTAAAGCCACATATATAAACAAAATAAAAATATAAAATAGTATAGCTGTAAGTTTTAGAGTTCAGAGGAAGGACAGACTGATGGTAATAGTACATAATGGAAGAGATAAGACCAGAGCTGAACTTTAAAGGATGGCCAACTAAGTGGTGAAAAAGAACAGCCAGCGAGATGTGGGGGAAGGGTGGGGCACAAGCAAGGAGGCAGAATCAGGCCCGGTGTATTCATGGATTGAAGACTGGACTGAAGCAAAGGCATGGCGGGGAGGGCGTGTAAATTTTCAAATAATCGAGGAAATGTCACACCACAGAGGATCTTCAATTGCAGGAAGAAAACCATGAAGTCTCTCTTCACAAAAGCTGAATGGAGAGACTATGTCCTCAGGCAATAAGGGCTGTAGCCCCTTCTTCATCTGGTTATGAAATAGAACAAGACATCTGAAAGCTAGAGTATTCCCATTAACCACTTTCTAATCTTAAAATCCTTAGGGTCTCGGTTGCCTAATTGCAGAGGAGTTCATAATAAGTAAGTCATCTAAAGTCATTTGTTGTTGTTTTTCAGGTTGTTAAGTAGTTTAAAGATATTTGCTACACACCTAATCTTATATTCTAAGATTAGGAGGTTAGTTTTGTTTTTTTCCAATGCCCAGTTTACTCCTTCATAATAAAGATGACTCTAGGTTGCATAACAGTAACCAAAAAGAAGGGTACATTTCCTAGCACCTAGTTCTAAAACATGCTAAACTGAGTGTAACTCTGACCTCAAAAAACGAGAGTAGATAAAATGAAGTAATACTTTTCACATAGTATGTTAATCGCTATTAAAAAGTGAAAGCGTACATAACCCCTAGAAAGAGCATGTCATTTGAAATTTGGTGAATTTTTTGAGAATGAAAATGAAAAGAAACATTAATGCAAAGGTTGAAAACTACGTTAGAATTTCTAAGTGGGTTAGCTCGACAAGTGGCTGATGAAATAAAATTCTACATCCCACTTTATATTAAAGTGAATTTGTTTTGTCAGGTGTATTATAATTCACATTAGAAAAGCTAGTAATCATTTTACTGTTACTTCCACTTTTATTGAGGGAAGAACCGGGAGAAGGAATAGCTTAGCTCTTATCCAATGCCAGGAATGAACTGCAGTCGGAACAAACAAAAGACTTAATTATAGGCTTTAGGTGAAAGCAGGAATAGTACACATGTAACTGAGATCTTATCCAAGACAATTTTTAAAAAAAGAATAGAAAAGAGAATAAAAGAAGTGACGCTAACTGGGATTTTAGCATCTGGAAGAAGAAATCAAATTTAACTTCTACCATTCTAAAAATTGATATTGGTAGAAATTAGGTTCACGTTTTGAAACTTTGAAAGAATTTTCAACTGATTTTGAGTCTGTTTTGTTAACTTTCCCAAAGATTGTCAGAATTTCGGCACTGACAATAAAAATAATTACAGTAGATATGGTCTATATAATTTTACAAAATAAAGACATATGGTGACTTGAGCATAGTTCGCAAAATGTGTAATTTCATTTATGGTTTAAGCTGGGGGTAAGGGGCCTTTAATAGAAAATATGTAAAAATAAACCTCCTAACAGAAGGTGAATCAAAACTTACCAGAGTCCCAAAGCCATGTCATTCAATAAAATGAGCAGGCTGGGAAATGAAGACACATTAATCTTAAGGGCGTTTTCAGTTCTGAATAACGACATGGCAAAGCAACAGCTTAATTGTTACACTTCCACAAGATGATGATGATGATGAGCAGTCTCCTGAGTTTAACAAGATTTTCAGTGAACCCTTAATTGTCAAGTCATTATAACAACCACTGATGTGTCATCCCTACTATAATTGCTCTAGGCTCTTTCCAGCACCTGTTTCGCATTTAGTGTTAGCATTAAGAGACTTAACACACATGTAAAACGAGACTATTACTTCTGTCAGCTGCATGTATATATTTGTTATAAAGCTTTTTTAAAAATACACACACACGGGCAGGCACTGTGGCTCATGCCTGTAATCCCAGCACTTTGGGAGGTGGAGGCGGGCAGATCACCAGAGGTCAGGAGTTTGAGACCAGACTGGCCAACATGGGGAAACCCCATCTCTACTAAAAAGTACAAAAATTAGCCAGGTGTGGTGGCACATGCCTGTAATCCCAGCTACTTGGGAGTCTGAGGCAGGAGACTCACTTGAACCCAGGAGGTGGAGGTCACAGTGAGCCGAGATTGCACCATTGCACTCCAACCTGGGTAACAGAGTGATATTCTGTCACACACACACACACACACACACACACACACACACACACACTGGAATAACCTGCATCTCATAGTGCTGTGCAAATGAGATTGCCTCTTTGAGATACGAGGGTCAAAAATTCTAGAAAGGAACACAACAACAACAAAATTCATGCAATCAATCCAAGAGCAATTTTATAAAAACCTTAAAAAAAGAGAAAAGCAGTAATTTTCACATAACCAAGATTCTGAGGAAAGAGGATTTATTTACCTTGGTAGCCATTACATCCTCCACCCTTTCTAAAATGCCTGTGTCCCAACATCACTTACGTGGCCAAAGCTGCTTTCAGCTCAACCTCCTGGCCCATGCAAAAGCTGAGGAGTCATGGAAAACAGGGTCACTGGAAGCAGAAGTGAGCCACGACCGCACCCAGTCTGCTCTTCTCATCGCACCCTTCTGTAGTGAGTGGGCAATTTGAAAAAAGAAAGCTCTGAAAATCACTGGTTTATATTCCAGTTCTTTCTCTAAAAACAACATTGGTCCTTATCTGAATAGATTGACACTGAATTTATGCAGATAATTTACATGAACATTGCGATCTCCATTGATGGAAGTAGAGGTTTATTAGATCTAACCTCAGAGCCTTGTTTGTCAAAACCAAAACAGCCATTATTGGGAGACTCCGAGTAATTTATTGCCATCATGGTAATTAAATGTATGTATCAGGATGCAGCTGTGAGATCAAGGTAACTTCAGGTCCCGTCTCTTGTCAGTCTCTGGAGAAATAAGAAAATGTCCCCACTCTGATCACTGAGTCAGTGTAGAACCACAGTCCCCCTGGGTGGGTTGTGTGGATGGCACTTCTGTGAGAACAACTTCAGTTACACTTTAGCAGGAGTGGCCTGTGGGACCTGCAGCGTTCTGTCAACGGCAAGCTGCTCAGCACCTTCATGTTGATGCCCCAGGGTGGGTATATAACTCATCCTCCACAGGGGAAAGGTTTTGAAATCCTTCTGATATCAAAACTACCCAGTGGCAGGCTGGTCTCCTCAGCCCCAGAGCTGAAGTTATCTTGTTTTAGAGATGATGTTCCATTCTTTCTTTAACATGAAAGCACAGTGGATAGATAGAAGTTTTGAAAAACTGTACCAGAAAGATTTATCAACGAGTCCATTTTATCATCACTTGAGAAGAGTTCAGAAAGTCTGCCTTCCAACATGAACAATCTAGAAAAGAAGGGAGTTAAACTGTCCACTAGAGGTATTACACTAAAGAAAAACATAAAGACCTACAGATCCTATTCAGGACCTTTTTTGTTTTTGGTTTGGTGACAAAAAATAATTTGGAATAGTATCAGCAGCTAAAATAGTGGATACGCAGGGACTGCAAAATGAAACCACAACACAGATGCAATCTGAAAGTAAATGAGCTGTGACTCTTAAAAAAATTGCTAAGAGAGTTCTCAATTTTTTTTCTATTCCTATTGAAGTAGATAAAAGGTTGTGTATATTTTTCAGAAAGAGAAATTCAACTCACAGGACACCAAGAGAGTAAGAGAGTTGTGAAAGATTACATTCTTGATTTTCAGACTCTAAACATACTGCTGTGACGACATTACTGCACCGTCGTTTTAGAGGTCATTTTATATGACAGCGTGTTTTCTTTCATTGCCAAAGAAAAAGAAATAAAAGATTTCACTAGATGTATTGGAGCAGGTTTAGGTATTAGAGGAAAAACAAAATCACTTGTTTGTTGTGGTTGACTTAATGCCTTATGGCCTCATTTTCTTAATGGTACAAGCCAATAAAATGTTTTACTTTGCACCTTCTTGGAATCCAGTTTACAGTCAGCGGATGGTTTCACAATGGCCTATCAAGGCACGTTTTTCTGATCTCCAACTTTGTGATAGATGTGGTATAGTTTTAAACTCAAAAATTTTATGGCAAACTGTGAGGATCGAAGGAAGAAACAGGTTAATGATACAGAGACATATAGGATCAAGTTACTTGAAAAATACCATTTTCTTTCTTTCTTTTTTTTTTTACTTGAAAGCCAAGGATGGGGTTTACTCCCTACAGTGAGGACATTTTGAAGATGAAAATGCAAAGTTAGGGATTTCACACTAAAGTTGTCTCTCCATCATAGAAAAAGCATGAGTTTTATGGCTTTTGGAGAAGATTAAGGGAGAGATGCGTCTTTGAGAAAGGCCTGTGAAGGATATGAATTGTTAGGATAGAATAGTGTCAATGTGGCAAATTTCTTTACTCTCTGTGAACAGCATGGAAGGAGCTATATAACTGTATTTGTGGAATTAAAGGCATTCTAAAGATTTATGATATTTTACAATCATTTTAAGGCATTCTAAAGAGTTAGAGCTGAAAATGATTACAAAATATGAGTGAGGCAAGGTCTGCTTTTCTCAGCTATTGCAGCTTTGATTTGCAAACACATTTGATTTGGAGAAATGGCACTTGGTAATTTATCCACTGGCATAATAGATCATAATAGAAGATCCAACATTCATTTAGTTCCTATCCCCACGCTGCTAACAAAATGCATCATGATTTAGTGAAATTACCTGGTATTTGGGGCTGGAGGGGGCCTGGGAAGATGAGAGGCGAGAAAGGGTTATGTTACAGAAAGATGTCTTCTAGGAACTAATCTTGCTTTAGGGTGATACAAAATGAGCAACTGGTGAAGGCAGTTACAGAATATCTCATCTCTGTTTTTTCAGCTGAGTCTGGTAATACTTGATAGTTAGCATTATCAGTACATACACACAACTATATTGCATTTCCCTTGGTTTTGCTTTCATCTTATTTAATATTCCTTCATAACTTTTCACTTAAAACACAGCGTGGAGATGTAGGAAGAAAATCATATGGGTACATAAATAAAGGATATCATATGGGTACATAAATAATTCATATGCACCTGAAGGCATAAAAATCATGCTAGACAAAAACAAGTAGAAAGAAAGGTGAACAAGAAGTTAAATTTAAATGTTGTTGGAGTGGGGAAAACACCCCAGTGTAAATCTAACTGAAGGAGTCTGAAATTTAATAAAAAGTGACATTGCTCTCTCAATGAGAATGTATGTAATCTTACTTTTTGGCCCACATCAGGGCGATTAAACTAATTCATCAGGGATTGCCTTGAATTTGAATAACTTTAGTGTCTAGAAGATTGTCAATGTTAAGATACAGAACTGTCAGCTCAATATAAAGAGATTTCCGACTCTATTTACATAGTGTTCTTCTTTACCTTCTAGGATAATTTTCTGAAGTATGCCCATGCTTCTTAGAAGCATGTCAATCCACCTGCAAACTTCAGTGGCAGTAGCATTATGTCTCTAGACTTTAGGATTAGAGATTCCAGCACTGAATAAAAGATAGTGACTACTTTTTAAATATATGTATTTAAAGCATAAAACATTTCCAGGGAAAACAATTTTAATACCCTTAGGTTTGGTGAGACTTTACAAAGCACTGAACCATGTTCTATATATTTCTATAGAGGGCTATTTCATAGATTAATATTCATTAGTTTATTTTCTCAAAGTATTGAAGCAAGTACACTGATAGAAAAACAATACACAGTAATCTAAAATCCCAAAGAAATATAAGTGCATAGGTATAAAAGGCAGCCAAGCTACATTTTTATGTATTAGTGTTATACTTCCTTAGGTATATATTTCTTTTAATTCTATATACTGATAAACTAATGATACTGAAAACAGTTAACATTCATTTAACACTATGTGTCAGGCACTATGCTAAGTATTTTACAAGATCTATCTTATGTAATCCTCCCAACAATCCTATCAGTTATCACCAATGTATAGATTAGGGAATGTAGTACAAATGAAGGAACCTGGATAAGAAACTTGTGCAATGTCATAAAGCTGGTAAGTGATGGAGCTGGGTTCCAGCAGTCTGAAACCTGAATATGAACTCTAAATCACTATGCTATTTCCAGTCTCATCAAAGGATAAATGTTCATAGCTCTATTGCTACATAGCAAAATTAGGTATGTATTGAGTTTATTTTAGATTCTTACCATTGGATCTACTAAAGTGAAAGGACTTTGGTTTTTAAATGGTTTCATTTACCAAGCAGTTATCTCAAAACATAAATATTGAAAATAATGAAGTTATAATTTTCTCTCAATCACGATCATAAAATATGTACCTTGCTTTAAAAAATAGGAGCGATGGGACAGGAAATAAATTATATAGATATTTTATCTAGGTAGGTATCTTTCAGCAAATTTTATTGATATTTATATGCTCACTCGCATTTGACAAATAATTAATGCTGCTAATGACAGAATGATCTGCAATCTAGATCCACTAGACTTTCTCTCTGACTTCAATCAATTTTCTTTATAATGAAAGATACCTGTAGCCAAGGAAAAGGAGGATCATTTGCAAGTGATTGAAAGGCCACATCCCTATCTAGAATTTTTTTCTCTGTAACCATTGAGATTCTCTCTCTCTCACTGTCTCAAGAGATGGTAACTCACTCTGCTGCCCAGGCTGCAGTGCAGTGGTATGATCCTAGCTCACTGTAGCCTGGAACTCCTGGACTCAAGTGATCCATCTCTGCCTCCCAAGTAGCTGAGACAACAGGCACAGACCAGTATGCCTGGGCAATTTTTTTTTTTTTTTGGTAGGGATGAGATCTCACTATATTGCCCAGGCTGGTCTTAATCCTGGACTCAAACAATCCTCCTACCTTGGTCTCCCAAATGCTGGGGTTACAGGCATGAGCCACCTTGCCTGGCCTAGGTTTGTCTCATAATTATTCTTGGTTTGGGGAATAAAGAATCAAGGAGACAGTCACTGTAAGTCCAAAATCATTTCAGACTCCTCACAGGATGGGAGGTTCATTGGGCACCAACTGCGTGGCTGGAAGAAAGTGAAGAGGAGAAAGGGAGAGATGGGGCAAAGGCAGAGAAGACAATGGTGGAGACAGCAGCAGTGATGTTACCTTGCTCTATGATTTCTCTTTTCTGATCAGTAGCCAACCCTTCATTTAATTTTCCTGTGCTCTGTTCAGGACAAAAGTGTTCTTTCTAGAAACTTGATTTATAAGAGGAGATGTATTCTAAAAGCAAAACATGAAAGTGTGTCTATGAAAGAGACTGTGGGAAGATGAAAGGAAATCTGAAAGTAAATGTAATATTTCTCTTACACACACAACAGAATCACATTAAAATTGCCTTAAGCCATTGCCTAAAGTAGGGCAATCTAATGATTCTAAGATTTCTTGTTAATTGATATCCATTCACTTTGAGAAGGATTGAGGAAAGTAATAGAGCCTCTTTGTTATATTGCAACCTTGCTGATGATGAAGGTTTGGGACTATATTTTGATTTTTGAGAATGAGGGCATTTCTGACCATGTCTTGGAAGCTCCAAAATAATAGGGCACTTCAAAGAAAGGCACTTGTAAACTCTTTGGAGAACTATTGAGCCTTTTCTCTTGGAAGTTGGCTCTTTATCCACATGCAATTAGTCTAAAATACAAATCCTTCCTGAGAAAGTTCATGTAAAGAAACAATATTTCTAACAGATTTGTCTCATGCTTTTTACTTACTATAATATCATACTGGAAGTTGGAAATAAAGTCAGGGGTCATCCAAATAGGAGTTTCTTCTAAAACTCCCTAAGAAGTAGACATGTACTAAACACCATCTGCAGTAGAGAATTCTACCATTATAAGACAGTCATTTCTTCCTTATTCTGAAATAGAGTCTGTCTCCCTTCATTATTGCACTCATAGGTACAAGATCAACTTCTTGGAGCATAGAAATTTCTAATCTCTCTGCCACCTAGCAGTCCTTTTACATTTGAAGACAAGTTGTAAAGAAGCCCTTTTTGTCTTGCTGTTTTGCAGAGAAAATAACATAGGATTTGGGGTCAGTCCTAGATTCAAAACCCAGCTCACCATAAAGTACTTACAAAGACCTAAATATAATATTAAATGTCTCTAAGTCTCTGTTTCCCTAACAAGTAAACAGAGAAAATAACACCATCTCATTTTATTGATACATTTATTAATGAGTTAATATATACAAAGTGCCTTATATTAGATGTGCTGGATTAATTGTGGCTTGTATAATGACTAATTCTGTGGCTTCTGTTTCCCTCCTCCCATCCCAATTGGTTTTCTCCTGACACAGTAGAGTACAGCTTCTCAAACTGGGTGTTAAAGTGTGCCAAAATATTATTTTCTGTGAGTGTCATGGCATTGGATTATGCATGAGAGAAATCATCATAATCATTTTATGTTCTTTCCTGAGTATTACAAATTTTGTAGAATAAAAATGTCTCTCTCCTTTGTCATATAAATATTATCTTATTATCATCACTTAAACAGCAACTGAGCTCAGGAGTTCACAACCAGCCTGGGCAACACAGTGAAACCCTGTCTCTACTAAAATACAAAAAATTAGCTGGGCACGGTGGTGGGCGCCTGTAGTCTTAGCTACTCAGGAGGCTGGGGCAGAAGAACCACGTGAACCCGGGAGGCAGGTGTTGCAGTGAGCCGAGATCATGCCACTGAGAGAAATTTGTTACTTCTTGACAGTGTCTTAGTCTCTCAGCCCAAAGATGAACAAAGCTTTTTTTTACCCATTTATATCTTACAAATATTACCATTTTCTGGGGTCTCTAGGATGGAAAAAAAGGTTAGGGAAACACTGCACTAGAATGCATTAATGTCAGTCTTTCCTGGTGTGTGGTACTATGTTTAACTAAATGTTATACTCCAAAAGATTAAGAGTAGAATGAATTATGTTGTTCATTTATCCTGGATCTGACACCTCTATTATTATAGCCTAAATGGCATTTGGATTTTAGGAGAGCCACAACAGACTTTTTTTTTCCCCCCCAAACATAATTGGATAAAACCTCCAATTCTAATTTATGGTTAACTTTAGTGGCAAAACGATAAACAGGATGCTTTTTGCATGAATGCTACCTACATGGCAAAGTGGTTTGCTGCCTCCATCCCCCGCATGTGGGCATTTATTGCCATAAATTTTCCTCTAGACACTGCTTTAAATGTGTCTCAAAGATTCTGGTACATTGTATCTTCATTCTTGTCGGCTTCCAAGAACATCTTTATTCCTGCCTTCATTTCATTGCTTATCCAGTCAACATTCAAGAGCCAGTTGTTCATGAAGTTGTGCAGTTCTGAGTTACTTTCTTAATCCTGAGCTCTAATTTGATTGCACTGTGGTCTGAGAGACTGTTTGTTATGATTTCTGTTCTTTTGCATTTGCTGAGGAGTGATTTGTTTCCAATTATGTGGTCAATTTTAGAGTAGGTGTGATGTGGTGCTGAGAAGAATGTATATTCTGTGGATTTGGGGTGGAGAGTTATGTAGATGTCTATTAGGTTTGCTTGGTCCAGATCTGAGTTCAAGTCCTGGATATCCTTGTTAATTTTCTGTCTCATTGATCTGTCTAATACTGACAATGGGGTGTTAAAGTCTCCCACTATTATTGTGTGGGAGTCTAAGTCTCTTTGTAGGTTGTTAAGAACTTGCTTTATGTATCTGGGTGCTCCTGTATTGGGTGTGTATATATTTAGAATGGTCAGCTCTTCTTGTTTCATTGATCCTTTTACCATTATGTAATGCCCTTCTTTGTCTCTTTTGATCTTTGTTGGTTTAAAATCTATTTTATGAGAGACTAGGATTGCAACTCCTGCTTTTTTTTTGCTCTCCATTGCTTGGTAAATCTTCCTCCATCCCTTTATTTTGAGCCTATGTGTGTCCTTGCATGTGAGATGGGTTTCCTGGAAACAGCACAGCGATGGGTTTTGACTTTTTATCCAATTTGCCAGTCTGTATCTTTTGATTGGAGCATTTAGCCCAATACCTTTAAAGTTAATATTATTATGTGTGAATTTGATCCTGCCATTTTGATGCTAGCTGGTTGTTTTGCCTATTAGTTGATGCAGTTTCTTCATTGTGTTGATCCTTTTTACCTTTTGGTACATTTTTGCAGTGGCTGATACTGGCTGGTTCTTTCTATCTTTAATGCTTCTTTCAGGAGCTCTTATAAGGCAGGCCTGGTGGTGACAAAATCTCTGAGCAATTGCTTGCTTGTAAAGGATTTTATTTCTCCTTCACTTATGAAGCTTAGTTTGGCTGGATATGAAATTCTGGGTTGAAAGTTCTTTTCTTTAAGGATGTTGAATATTAGCCCCCCACTCTTTTGGCTTGCAGGGTTTCTGCCAAGAGATCCGCTGTGAGTCTGATGGGCTTTCCTTTGTGGGTAACCCGTGCAGGGCTATAGGGCCCCACAGGGTCGTGGGGTGTCCCTTATGCTGTGCTGAGGTGCAGGATCTGAGAATTAAAGAGACAGGACACTGAAGAACTTGTTAAGAGCATCTGGACTCGGGGGGCCACGCCACCTGTGAGTGGAGATCAGCAAGAGCTCCCCTAATGCCCAGAAGCATCTGTATTTATTAGGTACAAGCAGGGAGCAGGGTCATGAGTGAGGTCATCATCTATAGGCTTGGTAATAGGGCATACATAATCACCTGGGTCATAAGCAAGAGGGCAACCCCATTATGTCACCTGGGCAGAGAGGTGGGCCATGCGCAGTAGAGGGTCCATGCTGTGTACAGTAGTAGAGGGTCATGTACAGAAAAAGGGGTCCACCCCCATTAGGTCACAGAGGTAAGGAGGTAGGCTGTGTGCAACAGGTGTCGTGCACAACACTTCTTATCTGGAGGCTGGAGACTTCAAAAGATTTCTAATAGAAGGATGCTGTAAGCTTAATGCAGTGGGAGCTGACAGACTTGTGCTCTTCTCTTAAGATATTTATGGGAGGATGATTTGAGCTAGCACAGAAGCAAGAAAAGACTGACAGGGTGTACAGCTGCTGTGACTGGTCACACCAAAGGCATTCTTCTCCCTCGGTTATTTCCAGAATCTCAGGCCTGAGGCCTACTTTCCACAGGAACTGGATGCAAGGTACTATAACTCCTTTATCAGGAGGAGAGGCTCTTGCTTTAAGCCTGCCATACAGCGTGTACCCTTTCAGGCAGGGACACCACTGCCTGGGTCTTTGGTTCCTGTCCTGGTCTGGCTGTTTTCCCATGTACTGCTTCTGTTCTGTGACTGCTCTAGGCATTCCTCCTGCTACAAACTACTATATGGTTACATGGAAGGATTATATAAATCAGCACTAAATGTGTCAGTACAGCTACGACTACAACACCTATATGATTATATAGAAAGATTATATAGAACTAAGTATGCTAGATATAAGTATTAAGTATGATTATATAAGCTGGATATATGTAAGCTGTCAGTTATACTTCAAGCACTAATTCTATAAAGTAATTTATGATTGTATATGAAGGATTATATAAAGGAAATAGCTGAGTAATAACACTATAAACTAAGATATTCTTCAGGTACTAATTGTGCCTGGTGTCTGGACAGTTCTCTTTCCTTGGTGTCTGGACAGTTCTCCTTCCTTGGTGTCCATGGTGGGTGTTACCCACAAACCCAACCTTTCTCTGTGGCTGCCCTTAGCATTTTTTCCTTCATTTCAACCCTGGTGAATCTGACAATTATGTGCCTTGGGGTTGCTCTTCTTGAGGAATATCTTTGTGGTGTTCTCTGTGTTTCCTGGACTTGAATATTGGCCTGCCTTGCTAGGCTGGGGAAGTTCTCCTGGATAATATCCTGAAGAGTGTTTTCCAGCTTGGATTCATGCTCTCTGTCACATTCAGGTACATCTATCAAATGTAGATTAGGTCTTTTCACATAATTCCATATTTCTTGGAGGCTTTGTTCATTTCTTTTCACTCTTTTTCCTCTAATCTTACCTTCTTGCTTTATTTCATTGAGTTGATCTTCAGTCTCTGATATCCTTTCTTCTGCTTGGTGGATTCGGCTATTGAAACCTGTGTACGCTTCATGAAGTTCTCATGCTGTGTTTTTCAGCTCCATCAAGTCATTCATATTCTTCTCTAAGCTGTTGATTCTTGTTAGCATTTCATCAAACCATTTTTCAGGTTTCTCAGTTTCTTTGCTTTGGGTTAGAACATGTTCTTTTAGCTCAGAGAAGCTTGTTATTACCCAACTTCTGAAGCCTGTTTTGGTCAATTCATCAGACTCATTCTCAATCCAGCTTTGTTCCCTTGCTGGTGAGGAGTTGTGATCCCTTGGAGGAGGAGAGGCATTCTGGTTTTGGGTGTTTTCATCCTTTTTGCGCTGGTTTCTTCCCATCTTTGTGGATTTATCTACCTGTGGTCTTTGTAGTTGATGACTTTTGGGTGGGGTCTCTGAGTGGATGCCCTTTTTGTTGATGATGAAGTTATTTCTTTCTGTTTTTTAGTTTTCTTTCTAACAGTCAGGCCCCTCTGCTGTAGGACTGCTGGAGGTCCACTCCAGACCCTGCTTGCCTGGGAATCACCTGCAGTGGCTGCAGAACAGTAAGGGTTTCTGCCAGTTCTTTATTCTGTTATCTTCATCCCAGAAGGATATCCACCAGATTTCAGCCTGAGCTCTCCTTTATGAAGTGTCTCTTTGGGTATACAGGGGTCATGGAGCTACTTGAAGAGATAGTCTGACCCTTATAGGTGCTCAAGTGCTAAGCTGTGAGCTCTGTTGCTTTGTTCAGAGCTGCTAGGCAGATATGTTTAAGTCTGCTGCAGGAAAACTCATAACTGCCTTTTTTCTCAGGTGCTCTGCCCTGGGAAAGTGGGGCTTTATTTATAAGTTCCTGATGTGCTACTGCCTTTTTTCAGAGATGTCCTGCCTAGCTAGGAGGTAGCCTAGTCACAGTTTGCCTGCAGAGGCGTTGCTGAGCTGCCATGGGCTCTGCCCAGCTGCTGTGTGAACTTCCTTGCAATATTGTTTATAGAGGTATATATAGTTAGAACTGCCTCGGTAATGGTGGTCTGCCTCAATAATGGTGGATTGCCTCAGTAATGGCAAACTGCCTCAATAATGGCAGACTGCCCTGACAGTGGTGGACTGCCTCGGTAATGGCAGATGCCCTTTCCCTCACAGAGCTGGACCATCCTGGGTTCAGCTGCGCTTGCTGTGAAACTCTCAATCTAGAGCATTTCAAATTGCTGGTCTTTGTGGGCGTGGGACTCGCCATGCCAGATCATCTGGTTCCCTGTTTCAGCCCCCTTTTTTTCAGTTGAATGGGTGGCTCTGTCTCCCAGGTGTTCCAGGTGCCAGCTGAAATGGCCACCCAGATTTCTGTGAGTTTTTGTGGGGAGACCCGCTGCGCTGGCTGAAACAGTTGTGCTGGAAACTCATAGCACTTTTCAGCCCGGGAATCTCCTGGTCTGTGGGCAGTAATAACTCATTTGGAAATGTGGTGATCACTCACACTCTGTGTTGTTCTTGCTGGGAACTGCACTCCAGAGCTGTTCCTATTCAGCCATCCCACATCAGACTGCGAACTCACATTGACCTTGCAGTTAATGAGTACTAGCCAAAATGCAGATTCATTCATTTTTTAAAAATACATACTTTTGGTGTACTTATGTGCACTATTCTGAGCACTATGGATACAGTTTCTAACAATATCAACAAAATTCCTTCCTTCATAAAATAAAAAAATAATGCAATTTTTAAAAAGTCAAATCTACAGTATCATTTGAATGTCTTTTAAAAAAGGATTAAAAGGACTCCTAAGATGCTGCCTTGGCTCATTTCTGATCAGGAGAATAAATACCAGAGCCCAAATGGGATAGGATTAATTACGTTAAAAAAGTGGGCCAGGTGCAGTGGCTCACACCTGTAATCTCAGCACTTTGGGAGGCTGAGCCAGGATTGCCTGAGCTCAGGAGTTTGCAACCAGCCTGGGCAACACGGCAAAACCCCGTCTCTACTAAAACACAAAAAGTTAGCTGAGCATGGTGGCAGGTGCCTGTAGTCCTAGCTGCTCTGGAGGCTGAGGCAGGAGAATGGCGTGAACTCAGAGGCAGAGGTTGCAGTAAGCTGAGATCATGCCACTACACTCCAGCCTGGGTGACAGTGAGACTCCATCTCAAAAGAAAAAAAAAGAGAGATTCCACCAAGATGGCCAAATAGAAATAGCTCCAGAGTGCATCCCCCAGTGAGAGAGACACAGAAGGCAAGTGATCTCTGCATTTCCAACCGAGGTACCAGGTTCATTTCAACAGGACTGGTTGGACAGTGGGTGTAGCCCAAGGAAGGCAAACTGTGGCAGGGCAGGGCACTGCGTCATCCGAAAAGTGAAACTGACCAGAGGATTGGGGACTTCCCCCCCTGCCCCCTGCCACTCTGGTTCTGTATTTCTCCCATGCCCTCTGCAACCCACAGAGCAGGAGATCCTCGCTGAGCTGAAAAGCACCACAAGATACCAACACAGATCTGAGTGGCAGCTCCGGGAGATACCTTGGGTTGTCAGCACAGATCTGGGTGAAAGTTTTGACCAGCACTGAGAGCACCTGTGGGATGGAGCTACATGTTCCCCAGAAAGAAGAGGAGCTGAAAGCAGGGAGACAGGTGATACAGCTTGGTGTGTACACCCCCTCCAAAAGACCAGCAAACTGAAGTCCTTTCAGGTGAGAGTTTCACAGCCAGCACACTGGTTCAAGCTGGACCTGGAATGATTGAGCTTGGTGAGGGGAAGGGCATCTGCCATTGCTGAGGTGGGTCTAAATTTACCTGTGTAAAAAGCCACAGGAAGCTTACACAGCAGCTGGACCGAGTGTATGACAGCCTAGCAGTGCCTCTGCAGGCAGACAAGGGCCAGACTGTCTCCTCAAGCAGCTCCCTGATCTCTGTGTAATCAAAAAGATGCCTCATACAGGAGAGCTCTGGCTGTCACCTGGCAGGTACCCTTCCGGGACGAAGCTACCAGAGGAAAGATCAGGCAGCAATACTTGCTGGTCTGCAACCCCCACGGGTGATTCCCAGGCAAGCAAGGTCTATAGCGGACCTCCAGCAGTCCTACAGCAGAGACCTGACTGTTAGAAGGAAAACTAAAAAACAAAAAGAAATAGCTTCAACAACAGCAGAAAGGATATCCACTCAGAGATCTCATCCAAAATCACCAATTTCAAAGATCAAAGGTAGATAAATGCATGAAGATGGGAAGAAACCAGCGAAAAAGGATGAAATCACAAAGATCAGAATGCCTCTCCTCTTCCAAGATCACAACTGCTCACCAGCAAGGGAACAAAACTGGATGGAGAATGAGTTTGACGAATTGACAGAAACAGTCTTCAGAAGGTGGGTAATAACAAGCTTCTCTGAATTAAAGGAACATATTCTAACCCAATGCAAAGAAACTAAAAACCTTGAAAGAAGGTTAGATGAAATGTTAGCTAGAATAACCAGCTTCGAGAAGACCATAAATGACTTGATGGAGCTGAAAAATACAGCATGAGAACTTCATGAAGCATACACAAGTTTCAAAAGCTGAATTGACCAAGCAGAAGAAAAGATATGATTTAAGATCAACTCAATGAAATAAAACAAGAAGGCAAGATTAGAAAAAAACACAGTGAAAAGAAATGAACAAAGCCTCCAAGAAATATGGGATTATGTGAAAAGACCTCATCTACGTTTGATAGGTGTACCTGAATGTGATGGACAGCATGAATCCAAGCTGGAAAACACTCTTCAGCATAGTATCCAAGAGAACTTCCCCAACCTAGCAAGGCAGGCCACCATTTAAGTCCAGGAAATACAGAGAACACCACAAACATATTCCTCAAGAAGAGCAACCCCAAGGCACATAACTGTCAGATTCACCAGCCCTGAAATAAGGGAAAAAATGCTAAGGGCAGCCAGAGAGAAAAGTTGGGTTACCCACAAAAGGAAGCCCATCAGACTCACAGTAGATCTCTTGACGGAAACTCTACAAGCCAGAAGAGTGGGGGCCAATATTCAACATCCTTAAAGAAAAGAACTTTCAACCCAGAATTTCATATCCAGCCAAACTAAGCTTCATAAGTGAAGAAGAAAGAAAATCCTTTACAGAAAAGCAATTGC
>CAUYQU010013843.1:0-69087 GCA_963574635.1 Cheracebus regulus | reverse complement strand
TGTAATAGGAGATAATTTCTAATGTTAGGAATTATTAATCAGTAGAACTAAAACAAGAAATAGAACAGTTACATGTGTCAGATGCTAGTATGTGGAGATAGAGACTGGGAAGAGGAATAGAGGAAAGCCTAATGGAATTATCATCTTGTGCATTTATTACTTTGATATTTTAAAAAATATAGAATAGTACATAATATGCTGTTCTATGTAACCTATTAGGTGAAACTGAATTTGTACTATCTGTGACCCTCTGTATTTTAAGGATATCTCAACCAATTATGTTCTTGTGCAAACACAATTACAGAAGCAATCATGATGTTAAAACTCTAACACAATTTAATTCAAAGGAAATAAGATTAATACCTAAAATGTGCTTTGACAGAGAATATTTAAAAATACAAACTACTTTACACTAATGAAAATTATGGGATAGGAAAATAAAATGTGAAATATTTTCTTTGTAGAAAAAAATGGATACAAGTTTTCATTTTTAAATGTTTCGGGTATAAAATAGATTGTAGATAATTTAAGAAATACTTATAAATAGTACAGATATTAATATACGTAAAGTGAAATACTGGTAAAAACAAAAGTTTCCCTTATGGGAATGTTTTACAGTATAATTTTATATATTTTTTGCCAAGGTAACCACAGAATAGACAGATCAATTCTCTAAATTTTATATGCCTACAAAGAGAGCAATTATGCCTCAAATTTACCTTATCTATGGCTTTTGCTGAAACTATAATGGCAGCAAGAGCAAATAGCTCATTATAAAAGGTCAAAATATTTCAAAAGTCATCACTTTTACAAAGTTTTCTTAATGTAAGAAACAGCATGGCAGAGATGTTACTCCACAGTATATACATAGGAAATGAAAACTCAAAGAATACTTCGCATTCTTAATTATATTAAAGTACTAAAGAGGAACAAAAGGTATCTGTGTTAAACAGTCAAAAGGTTTATCATAATCAGACAACAGGGCACTTTCTTGACATTATTTATGAAAAATCCTATCCTTAACACTATGTCATCTTTATAAAATCACATACACACTCACACACACATGCAAGCACACAACTCTTCCTCTGTTTCTAGTTTTTCATTCCATCCCATTAATTTCTATATCTCAGCATAAATAGCTTACTGTTTTAATTGCAGTAGCTCTATAGCCCGGTTTCATAATCTGCTAGGTAGCTCAACTATCACGAATCACAACTTTCTTCTTTGGCCTCTCATTCATTCATTCATTCATTCATAATATTCTTGCAAATTTGCTTTCTTGATAAATTATATATAAACTTGTAAATTTCAATTAAATGTTTATTAGGTTCCTAATTAGAACCTCCTCCCATTTTAAGCCAATGTATGTATTTCCTTATTGGTAAATGTTGCACATAATGTGATAATACAAATGATTTTTAAAAATCAGTAGTTAAACTTTTATTAAAGATTCTATATATTATTCATAAGATTTGATGAACAGTGTTAATAGTAGAGAGGAGAGTAAAAGTATCCCTTTTGAAGGAAATTACCTAAACTTTAATGATGAGAAGCAGGAGAGGTAATGGGGGATAAATAAAAGGGTATTACTCAGATGAGTAAAGCATTTTCATTTGGTTTCCATATGTTCCTAAAAGTCTGGAATTTTGAAGCAGAGTCTTTCCCATATTTGTATTCCAATTTTAGGCACACATTACTGTCAATAGGTATATGAAAATGTGCTTAGCATCACGAATCATCAGGGCAATGTATATCAAAACCACAACCTCACACCTTTTAGAATGACTATTATCAAAAAACAAGAATAACAAATGTTGACAAAGATGTGGAGAAAAGATAATCTCTGCACATTGTTGGTGACAATGTAAATAGTTACAGCCTACGGAAAACAGTTTGAGCTTTCCTCAAAAAAATTAAAGATGGAATTACCATATAATCCAGTAATTTCTTTTAAGGGTATATGCCCAAAGGAAATAAAATTAGTATCTTGAATAGACATCTGCTCTCCATTGTTCATTGCAACATTATCCTTAACAGCCAAGATACAGGACCAATGTGGTCTTGATGGATAAATGGATAAAGAAATGTTTATACATATATGTGTATGTGTGTGTATATTATATGTGTGTGTATATAGATGTGTTTGTATGTGTGTGTGTGTATATATATATATATACATATATATACACATACATTTATATACATATATATACACATACATCTATATATACGTATATATACATACATATATATACGTATATATATATATATATGTATAAATTCTGTCACTTGCAACAACATTGATGAATCTGAAGGACATTATGCTAAGTGAAATAAACCAGACACAGAAAGACAGATACTGTTATGATTTCACTTATATGTGCAATAAAATAAGTCAAATGCATAGAAGCAGAAAGTACAAAAGTGCTTGCCAGGGCCTTGGGAATAGGGAAATTGGGAGATGTTGGTCAAAGAGTAAACACCTTCACATATAAAATAAATAAGTTCTGGGGATCTAAAGTATCACATGATAATTATAATTAGTAATTTTGTATTGCTTACTTACAATTGGCTAAGAGAGTAGATCTTAAGTGACTTTACCACAAAAATAAACAGTAATAACTAGATGTGATGATAGATGTGTTAATTAATTTGGTTGTGGGAATTGTTGGAAAATGTATATTAAATCAAGTTTTATGCATCAAATATGAATAGTTTTTCGCTAATTATGGCTAAATAATACTGGGAAAAATTGGTTGGTGAGTACATGTGGTTCAGCTGTTCATTCTGTGTACTTTCAGTGTGCTTAAAACACTTGAACATTAAAAATAATGGGCACAACTCATAAAATAGTGGACAAAGGACACGAACACACACTTTTCCAAAGAATACATACATGTAGCAACAATCATAGGTCAAAAAATCTCAACATCATTGATCATTAGAAAAGTACCAATCAAAACCACAATGAGATACCATCTCACACCAGTCAGAATGGCCATTGGAAAAAAGTCAAAAACTAATAAATGATAGCAAGGTTGTAGAAAAAAAGAAACACTTATATATTGTGGGGGTGTAAATTAGTTCAATTGTTGTGGAAGAAGTGTGGAGATTACCCAAAGACTTAAAGACAGAAACACCATTCGACACATATCCCATTACTGGGTATATACCAAAAGGAATATAAATTATTCTATTATAAAGACACAAGTATGCATATGTTCATTGCAGCACTATTCACCATAGAAAAGACATGGAATCAACCTAAATGCCCATCAATGATAGACTTAAGAAAATGTGGTACATTTACACCATGGAACACTATGTAGCCAGAAAAAAAACAAGATCATGTCCTTTGTACAAACATGGATGGAGCTAGAGACCATTATCCTTAGCAAACTAATGCAGCAGCAGAAAATCAAACAGCACATATTCTCATCACTTATAAGTGGGAGCCAAATAATGAGAACATATGGTTACATAGATGGGAACAACACACACTGGGGCCTCTTCGTGGGTGGAAGGTAGGAGGAGTGAGAAGACCAGGAATAATAACTAATGGATACTACGCTTAATACCTGGGTGATGAAATAATCTGTATAATAAACATCTATAGCACAAGTTTACCTATGTAATAAACCTGTACTTGTACTCCTGAACTTACAATAAAAGTTCTTTTTTTGGACAGAGTTTTGCTCTTGTTACCCAGGCTGGAGTGCAATGGCATGATCTGGGCTCACAGCAACCTCTGCCTCCCAGGTTCAAGCGATTCTCCTGCCTCAGCCTTCTGAGCAGCTGGGATTATAGGCATACGCTACTGCCTCCAGCTAATTTTTTGTATTTTTAAGAGACAAGGTTTCTTCACGTTGGTCAGGCTGGTCTTGAACTCCCACCCTCAGGTGAACTGCCCACCTCAGCCTCCCAAAGTGCACAATAAAAGTTTTTTTAAAAAGACTCTGATGCATTCTTCCGCATACCAATTGCATTTTTCAGCTCCAATGTTTATACATGACACTTTTTAATCATTGCAAACTCTTTGTTAAATTTTTCTGATGGAATTCTGAATTGTTTTCTGTGTTATCTCAAATGTCTTTTAATTTCCTCACCATAGCTATTTGGAATACTGTATAGAAATGTCTCATATCTCTGTTACTCTAGGATTCATCTCTGGTTCCTCGTTTAGTTCACGTATTAAGATCTTGTTTTCCTGCATGGTCTTGATACTTGTTTATCTTCTTCTGTGTCTAGGCATTGAAGAGTTATCTATTTACTGTAGTCTTTGCAGTCTGGCCTTGTTTGTACCCATCTTTCTTGTGAAGGCTTTTAAATATTCAAAATATGGTAGATGTTGTTACCTAAAGTGTATCTGCTTTAGGGGCATGCCAAGCCCAGTAATGCTGTGGTTCTTGCAGACTCCTAGTGGAAGCACCTTAATGGTCTTGGACAAAATTAGGAAGGATTTTCTGGATTACCGGGCATAGACACTTGTTCTCTTCTCTTACTTTGCCCCAAACAGTCTGTCTCTGTGCGTTCTTAGGCCCCTGGAGCTTAAAGTTGAGTGACACAAGCATCCCTGTGGCCACCACCACTAGGATTGTCCTGGGTAAGACCGGAAGCCAGGACAGCAGGGGGTCTGCTGTAACCACTCCCTGGCTACCACCTATGTTTTCTCAAGGCCCTGAGCCTCTGCTGTTAGCAATTGGCAAAGCCAGCCAGGCCTGTGTCCCTCCCCTTAGGGCAGCAAGTTTCCCTAGGCTCTGGGTGGGTCTAGAGGTCCCATCGAGGAGCTAGGCACTAGAGCCAAAAACCTTAGAAATCTACCTGTTGTTCTATTGTATTGTGGCTCAGCTGGCATTCAAACCAAAAGATGCAGTCTTTCCTACTCTCTCCTGGCCTTTCTGAAGGTAAGGGAGCATCATTCCAAAGCCACCACCATCACAGGCCCATGGAGGGTACTGCCAGACCACCCCCAGTGTTCCCTTAAGTCCAAAGGGCTCTTCATTCAGCATGTCACGGTGAATGTTGCCTAGCTGGATTCACCCTTCACAGCAATGTGCTCCTCTCTGGCCAAGGGCAGGTCCACAAATGCCCTCCAAGAGCCAAGTCATAAGATCAGGGACCCCAAGAGCCTATTTGTTCCTCTATGCCCCTTTGGCTGAGCTGCTACCTAAGGTGCAAGGTACTTTACTTTTTCCTCTGCTTTTCTGAAGCAGGAGTCTCACCCTTTAGCCAGCACTGCTGAGAATATGTTAAATCTCATCTCAAATCAGTAAGTCTGAGAGTCTCTTGCAAGGCCCTTGATGCAGTACCTGGGTATTGCTGCTGCTGGGTATTCAAGGCCCAAGGGCATTTCAGTTACCATTTGATGTATGCTGCCAGGACTGTCTTTCCATGGAAGGCAATAGGTTGCCACCTGGCCTGGGGTATGTCTAGAAATTTCATCGGGGGAATATGGCCTGAAGAGGGGGCCTCATGACTCTGGTCAGTGCCCTATCCTGCTGTGGGTGAGCTGGTAACCAAGGTCCCAGACAAAGTCCTCCCACTTTTTCTTTCCTCTCCTCTCCTCAAGTGGAAGTAATGAGTCTCTTTTGGAGTCAAGAGCTGTGCAGGAGTCTGTGGGTAGAGGACAGGTGATGCCAGCACTCCCTGTGCAATCCAGGCTGGTGTCTCAGCAGGTCACATGTCCACCTCGTCTTCTGGCTCTGGGCCCCGTTCAGCACTAGGACTCATCTAGAAGTTGTAGTCCTTGTGGCATAGATTGTCCTTCAACTTTACTTAGAGTCCCGGGGCGCTTTAGCCCATGGTGGCAAGTCTTGCAGGAACTCAAGTTCCAACCTCTGGGGTCAGTGCTTCCCCTTTAGTTAGGGCTGTTTCAAATGCTCCCTTTGTGGGTGAGCATCAGCTGAGCGTGGACTGATTTTGCTTTCTGCTATAGCAGGGCAACACCGAGTTCAATGTCTCACAGTTGCTGCACTCTCCCTTTCGCCAGTGCACAGAAATGCTCTCCACACCACACTGCTACTGGAGGGGGTTGGAAGAGGGGTGACACTGGCAATTCAAGAAGGTTTTTCATACCTTGTCAGTGCCTCCGTGAGAGATTTTAATAAGACTAGGTACTGTGAGTACTCACCTGATTTTTAGTTCTTTTATTTGTTATCTTTAGGGCCTGCATGGTTTCCTTATGATTTTTGGTTCTTATAAATGTGATTTTTTTGTGTGCAGATGGCTGTTAAATTGGTTTTCTTGCAGGGAAAGGGGATATCCAGGGTAAGTCTTCTCTTCTGCCACCTTGCTAAACTAAAGCTCTTAATGGATTGGATGATAATGTTTCCTTATATAGCTAGATATTTTAGATTTCTGAGTGATTTATGATGCTACATTAAAAGAACCGTATCTGTACCTCTCATTTTCTCTGTTACTTTCAATACAGGCTATGATATTGGTTTGTAAATGCTTATAGAAATGCATCAGGGTTTGTCAATAAATTCAGCTGTTCTGATTACAATAAATAATTTCTAATATACTGTAAATACTCACTGGAAAAAAAATGCTTAATAGGGTTTAATTGGGAATATGATAGTGAACATTAGTGCCCCTCAGGTAATAAGCATGGTACTCAACAGGTAGATTTTTTTTTTATTCTCTCCCACTTCCACCCTCAAGTAGGCCCTGGTGTCTGTTGTTGTCTTCCTTGTGACCATCTGTACTCAATATTTTGCTCCCACTTATAAGACAGAATATGTGATATCTGATTTTCTGTTCCTTTTTTTTTTTAGGATAATGGCCTCCACCTCCATTTACGTTGCTACAAAGGACATGATCTTATCCTTTCTTATGGCTGCACAGTATTCCACAGTGTATATGTACCACGTTTTCTTTATTCAGTCTACTGTTGGGCATTTAGTTTGATTCCATGTCTTTTCTATTAAGTTTAGCCGAAGTTTTTTACCACTGTCTTAACATTGCCCTTTTTACATCTCAAACTTTCAATGTTTCTTGTGTGGTGATACTGAAATAGCCTCTGAAGCTGCTTCTTGTCTCTATCTTTGCACTCCCCAGATCAATCCCTCCTATGCTCTCTGTATGACATCGGATGGTGTCACTTTCTGCCACAAATTACTTGATTCCTATTCTGATTATCTGTTGCTTTTTTAAAAAAATAAATACTGCAATATCTGGCAGCTTAACGCCATTTTAGTTGCTCACGATTTTATGAGTAAGGAATTTAGAAAACGCTCAATTGTGTGGTTTGTCTGTGGTCCACTGATGTGTTGGTAGCAGCTGGGGCATCTGGGGCTGCAGGCTCCGTTTCCAAGATGTCCTTTTAAATCATGTTTGACTTTTCAGTGTTTCTTGCTCTGCTTGTCTTTCTCTGTTTCTATGCCTTCTACTCTCTCTCTATGGCATATCAACTTTCAGTCCTCTCTAGATGTTTTGGGTTTTTTACAGCATAGTGGTTTCATGGTGGGCATAGTTATTACAAGACATTTACAGTTCAAGAATAAAGCATCCACAAGACAAAAGTGTATGGTTTTAGAATCTTAAAGCCTGGGCCCACAAACTGGAACAGTATCACTGCTACCACATACTATTGCTAAAAATCAGTCACTGTGCTTTCCTTATTTCAAGGGGATACTGGGCCTCAAATCTCTATGGGAGAGATTTCAAATAACATGTGGCGATCTTTAATCCAGCACAACTTTATAATGCTTTCAATCTCCACACACACCATTCATCATTGGGCCATTGCCTATCTTTCCAGCATCAATTCATGCAACATCCATCAAACTAATCTCCACTGGTCTCCACAAACACACATATATTCCAATAATAGTCTTTCTAATGCTCCATGTTCTCCCAGCCTTTCATATGTATTTAGACTTCTATGTCCCACTGAAGACAACAAAGAACTAATAATCACTCCATTGCCAGAGCCAACATTGTTGAGAAATCAACTATATTCAGTTTTTAACTTTAGAACTATGTATTAATGAAATTTCTAAATGAAAGCACTTTTACATCAGAAAAGTTTAAGATGTTAATATCAGCATCCATAATAGCAAAGTGTTCGAGCTATTTCAAAAGATACAGACTTTTTAAAGCTCATATCTTTTATGTACAGATAGGATATCTTTCTGTTGTCATTTGTACAGTTAGTATGAATATGTGCATCTTCCAAATACACAGCCATGCTGTGTAAGTCAGAGCAAGTCACCATAAAACATCAAGCAGCAGTAGCAGTAGCAGCAGCAGCAACAGAGAGAAAGGCCTCTGAATTTAAAGTATGCCTTTCATGAGCTACAAACATGATGATGAGTTTGTACAACACGTTATGCTGTTATCAAATAAAGTTTAGCCTTCCCAAATATGAAAACCTGCCATGGAATCTTCAATACTATGTATATAAATATTAGCCCATAGACTATACCTTATTTGTCTTTATCATGGTCTACACTGAAAGAGAGTAAAAAGTCTCCTATACAACCCCAGTACATATAAGAATAACTTGATGGTAGAATAAAAAGCTCCTAGAGACTGTAAAAAGTTATGGGTGTAGATTTATGATTTCATATGAATCCTCATGCACTCCTAAGGGAAGTTAACCAGAACAACAAAAACAACTCTCTGTTTATGAGATTTTGTGTTTCAACAATTCTCTCTCAAGGAATTTCTCTCTGCTGTAAAAATAGCTGTACAGCTACACATATACACTACTAAATAGAAAATATCTACATATGGATTATGAAGATAAATCTGAAATCTATTTGCTCCCTAGATATCCCAAACACTCTTGTCAGGGTAACTGGCTCCAATGAAATAGGACTGTCTCTCAAATTCAGATTTTGAATGGTATCTTCTTTAATTATCTTCACTACTTCAGACATAGGTGATACAATTAATTTTAAAAATACCAATCTATATTCATGAAATCAGAATAATGTAAAAAATTCTTAGCACTAACCTAATATACCCAGTAACTTTTGCAAAGATTACTGAATTCTTCCATCCAGTCAATAAGAAGGAGAAGTAGGATAGTGATCTATTTTAATGTGCTCCCCTGATGCATAAGAAAGTTGGTGAACTCCACCTCTTACAATTAAATTATCAAGCCCTGGAATCAGAATAAGTTCAAATCCAACTTTTACTGTTTATTGGGTAAGTGAAAGCATGTAAGATTTTCAAATTCTCTATATCATAGTCTCTCAACTATAAAACATATAATATTATGTTAGGAATAAGTTCTATGTATGCTCATCATTATGCTATTCAGAATAGCAAAAACATGAAACCAACCTAGGTGCACATCAATCATAGACTGGATAAAGAAAAGTGGTAGATACAAAACACGGAATACCACGCAGCCAGAATAAAAGTGATATCAAGTCCTCTTCAGCAACATGGTTAGAGCTGTAGGTCATAATCCTAAGTGAATTAATGCAAGAACAGAAAACCAAATTCCACACGTTCCCACTTACAGGTGTTAACTAAACGTTGTGTACAAATGGACATTAACATGGGAATAATAGACACTGCAGATACTAGAGAGAAAAAGCAGGCAGGGGGTCATGGGTTGAAAAACTACCTATTGGATGTTATGCTTACTACCTGGGTCAAATATACCCACTAAATAATGCTACACGTGTACCGCTGGTATCTAAAATAAAAGCTGAAACTTAAAGAAAATAGTAATTCATGTATTACATTGACTAGTGACTCTCAACCAAAAGTAACTCTTTTATTAATAATATTTATTTGGTGGTTATATTTTTATTTTGGACTCCATTTATTGTGTCTAATCTGAATTTTCTCAGAAAACACTAAGATTATTTATTTTAAAAATGCATAGCCTCACTATATAAATGATCCAAATATATATGTTTCTAATATCTTAATTTTTCTTTAGGCATGACAGGAATATTTATCCTCTCTGAATATATGATATGAATATGATAATATGATATGAAGCCCAAAAATCCATGCTCACAATAAACTAATACCTAATATGTTTTGCTTTTCCGAAGTAGGTTTCTTTTGATTCTCACTCCCAACATGAAACAAATTTTATTATTACTATTACTACTTTATATATGAAGAAGCGGTCTCATAAATATCAAGACTCAGCCATGCTCTGATAGCAGCATCAGAAATAGTTCAGTTCTTCCAGTTCCTCCTCGTTCTATGCTGCCTTTCTGTTTCTGCCTCTTCCAGAAGAATTACCTGTATGGTCACTCACCATTCCTGCTCTCTTTCCACAAGATAGAGTTCTTGTGCGGAGAAGCCTGCTAAACAAGGGATTACAATTCGTACCCTCCTTACCACGTGGGGCCATGTGCCTTGTTCTGCCTTGCTAAATGCTAATGATGTGATGTGCAGCCCTCCTGAGAAAAGGGAAACTAGAGACTCTTTTTGATGCTGCTCGTCTTCAGGGGCAGCGTTGAGGCCATCTTAAGGAAGGTAGCATTAGGAAATGGAAAAGTAAACGCTCCATAACAGACTGCACAAAGCCAGAATGGACACTGTAATCACTACCTGAAATCTAGTTGAGTCTGTATGTTCTATGCCCATATTTTAAAGGGTATATAGTTTGGGAAGAGTTAGAAAACCAGGACATTCCAAGAAAAGATAAGTACTATAACACAGAATTGAACAGAGATGAACATAGAAGGAACACAGAAAGCGATGGTCAACTCTAACTCAGAGTCAAGAAGAGGTTATAGAATGTAAAATATATTTAAAGTGATCCTTAAAAAATAATTAGACTTTGCCAGGTAGAGAAAGAAACAGACATCCAGTCAAAGAATATTTCTGCTCTGCCAACAAACTATATGAACTCTCCAATGATGTGTGTGATAATCTTGAGTATTGTTCTCTATTTGAACACTATTACAGTTACCTACTGATGTGTGAAAATATGCAATTGCCAAATCCAGTGGCTTAAAAAATAACCATCAATTAGTTCATGACTCTACAATTTAGGCAGAACTTGATGAAAAACAATGACTTCCGCTCTGTGTGGCAGTAGCTGAGGGGGCTTAAGCAATGGGCAGTAGAGTGAAAGAATCACTTTAAGATGGCTTACAGGGATTACAAGTTTGTACTGGCTGTTGACCTGGTTCTCAGCCTGGGATGAAGACTTTGATTTCTCATCTCATGGGCCTTTCCATGTGCCCTATAATTCCTCAGAGCATAATTCTCTCTATGGCCAAGGGTAGTAAGAGAGAGAAATAGTTGGGTTGTATCATCTTTTATGACCTATCCTGGAAAGCCACAGAGTGCCACTTTTGCCATAGTCTTTTAGTTTGGATAGTTACTCATACGAATTCAAGAGAAGGCAATATAAACTGTATGTCTTGATCTATGAGTGTAAAGGTACTAGAAAATACTATCTGATAGAAACACCACAGATTGAGGAAAATCTAAGGAGGAAAAGATGAGTTACTATCTACCTGAAAAAATCTATTCTAATCCCAAAATGTCATGCAAAATTTACAAAAGAAAGCTTAGGTGGTGCTTCTACTTGATGTTCAGAATTTCAAGTTTGTTTCATATTACCTTTCACATAAAGTACACGAGGTTGACAATAACGGATACAGCACTGGAAGCTACTGATGTAGGCTTTCCAGTTTGAATTGAAGTGTGGCCAGCTGCATTGAGAACGTTGTGGTCGATGGTTCTCAGTTTCCAAGAGGACAAAGTAAACATAATCGCTTAACAGATATGACATGTTATAGACTAAGGCAGTTATAAGACAGTTGAATAGCTTACTAAAATGAGACGACTTCTAGACACCTTCAAGAAAATGTATAACCTCTGTTTTTGAATTGTTTGAAATCTAATCTAAATTAGAATCAAATAGTGGATTCAATGACTTTGATCCTCTTAGAGATTCATCCTTTACACTTTGATTGGTTAAATTTTATGTATACACTCAAGATTCTATAGTTTTAAGATTTAACATGATCTGGTCTCTTGCCTCCAGGGTGTATACCTTAGAAGAGCAGGAAACCATATAATTTTAAGATAATGTGATAAGCATTATAGCATCGAAATGAACACTGCTACAGGAAACAGAAAAAAAAAAGGTAGTAAGCTCTGGAGTTTTAGAAAAAGCCCCAAAAGAAGGATATTTCACATGACCCTTGAAGAACAGACTTTTGCATGTAGAAAAGACATATGAAAACTTACTTTTGCAGCAGACATATGACAACCACTCTGTGCTGCATTTGAATTTGTGTGATGACCAGCTAAACATAAGGTAATTTTATTTTTTATCTCTGTATACATTTATTTAAAATAACAATAATGAATGTATTACAGGTTAACATAAGCATATCTCAGTGAAAAACTGCTATGTCTCTTAAGACGAAAATGGAATTAGTGGCATTGTTTTACATATTGTCAAATGTCTTAATCATCTAGCTTAATTGAAGAAAAACAGATACTCATCTTTGCTTCTGTACCTAATTCATTGCAATGATCTGTTTTGGTTCAGTTACGTAAAGAAAATACATATCCTCACACAGGAGTTTCAATACAGGAAATATTTCATTTTATTTTTTTTTACCTTTATTGATCTGTTTATTAAATTGTATTCTTTATTTCAATAACTTTGGGGGTACAGGTGGTTTTTGTTACATGGATGAATTCTACAGTGGTAACCTCTGAGATTTTAGTGTACTCATCACCCAAGTAATGTACACTGTACCCAATATGTAGCCTTTTATTCTTCACCTCCCTCTCAATCTCTCTCTATTCCAAGTCTCCAAAGTCCATGACATCACTCTGTATGTCCTCACAACCTCATACCTCATTTCCCACTTATATGTGAGAACACACAGTATTTGGTTTCTCATGACTGTTACTTTATTATAATATTGGGCTCCGGCTCCAGCCAAGTTGTTGCAAAAGATATTACTTTATTCCTTTTTATGGCTGAGTAGTATTCCTTGGTACCTATATACTACATTTTCTTTATCTTCTTTTTGGTTAACAGGCACTCAGGTTGGTTCTATATCTTTGCAACTGTAAATTGTGCTGCTGTAAATGTGTGTGCAGGTGCCTTTTTCATATAATGACTTATTTAGAAAAGTATTTAATAACGTTTTCAGATAGTTTTGAAAATTCTTTGACACTGCACTAAAACTCAGTAAGTGGTAGTTTTTAAGTTTAATTGCAATGCAAAATTGGAAACCATATCGACATTTAAAATCTTTGTGATTTTAATGATTAAGTAAAATTCACTAGGCTATCTTACACAGCTTAATTTTTATTGTATATATAATTAAAATTCACTAGTCTATCTTACATGACTTAATTTTTATTATATATACTACAGGTGTACAACATGATGCTCTGATATACATATTGAAATGTATACCTGATGAAATGACATATACTATAATCAAGCAAATTAACATATCCATAACCTCATAAAGTTACCTATTTTTAGTAGTAAGAATACCTAAAATCTATGCCATTAGTAAAATTTCGGGATATCTTTTTTTAGTATGGTTCTGATTCATCAAATAAATGCAAATAAAATACACAATGAGATATCGACCCACACCTGTTAGAGTGGCTACTATCATAAAGAAAAAAAAAAGATATGTGTTGGTGGCCATATGGAGAAAATGAAACCCTTGTATACTGTTTGTGGTGATACAAGTTGGTACAGCAATGATGGAAAACAGTCTGGAGGTTCTCCAAAAATTAAAGATAGAAATACCACATCACTCAGCAACCCCTCTTCTGGGTACACAACTAAACGAAATGAAGTCAGCACCTCATAGAGATATCGGTCCTCTAATGATAATTTTGGCATTATTCATAACAGCCAAGATAAAGAAACAAATTAAGTGTCCATTGACAGAAAAATGGATAAAGAAACTGTGGTATGTGTGTATATGTATAAATATAAATGCAAATGTACAATAAAATATTATTTGACCTTAAGGAAATACATTTGTGACAACATGGATGAGCCTAGGAAATATTATACTATGTAAAATAAGTGAGATACAGAAAAATACTGCATCACGTCACTTATATGTGAAATCCAAAGGTTGAATGAATAGAAATAGAGAGCAGAACAGTGGTTACCAGGGACAGGGAGGGGGAGAAAATGGGGATATCTAAGCCATAAGGAAGAAATTTGCAGTTATATAAGATGACTAAGTCTAGAGGTCTAATGTATAGCATGAAGCAGTTTTATTATTATCATTATTTATTAAATAGTAAAAAAGATTCCTTAGCCATGAGATTCTGGAATACCAACAGCTTTCCAGCACAGAGGCCTTGTTTTTTGTAAGCCCCCTCCGTTGTCTTTTGCATAAAAAGAAGTAAATGCTACCTGGTGAAACCAATGATGGTTAGGAGGAAATGCAGGTTTATACCTTTAAGTTAACTGGACTGTGGAAATGAAATTTCATCAGGAGGCCAAAAAAGAAAAGCAAAGCCATGGACAGAGAGATACTTTTCAGTCCCTGACAATGTGTTATCAAGAGAAAACACACTGTCAATCAAGTTGTCAAGAACAAATCTTCTAGACAAAGGAAAAAATGTACAGAGAAGTAAATGCATACTGACTAGAACTCATCCTCAAACATGTGTAACAGAAACCTAGATTGACATGTGTAAGACACATAGATCCACATATACAAATGGTTATGGGTTAACATTCATTTTCTCTTAGGTGTTTAATAATGGGAAATAGGCAATACCTGATGAAGTTATCGATACAGTGTTAAAATTGTGTAATGTAAGGAAAAAGAGCACATGGCTGAGAGTAATAGTTCTAAAATTTGAAAGTGTATCAGAACACTATGGAAGGCTTGTTAAAACAAAGACTCCGGGTCTCCCTCCTAGAGTTTCTATTTCAGTAGGCCTGGTGTGAAACCCAAGAATATGCACTTTTTAAAAGTTCTCAGGAAGTGCTGATACTACCTGAATTGTAATCCTAAATTAGAATCTTGCCTCGATCACTTAACAGTTGTTAGCCTTTGGGAAAACTAACTTCTGTCTGTCTCATTTCCTCTTCTATAAACTAAAGATACAGCACAGTGTTGAGGGCTCCACCCACACCCCACCAGCACTCACCTTTCCAATTCATGCTCCTGGAGTTCCACGGCAAAAACCTGCCACTGTCTGCCTAAGGGGCTATGTTAGGTGCATCCACAGGGCTGACCCAAAGTGTGCAAGTTAGTGTGCAAGCAGAAGCCCTCAGCCAATGAGGGAGAGAAGCGAGAAAATAATGCTGCTGTCTCCAGTTTCTCAGGTGTGATGACTCTTAAGCATGTTCTCACCAGTGGATCTCAAAATGTGGCTCCAGACCATCATCTAGGAACTTGTTAGAAAAATTGCAAATTCTTTGAACCTATCTAAGAGACATTGACTCAGACTCTGAGGATGAACCCTACAAATACAGTTTAACAAATTTCCAGGTGATTCTGATGCACAACAAAGTTAGGGACCACTGCTCTATACCATCCCCCAGAGGATACCAGCAGGATTGAATCCAAGATGGCCTGCGCAGCAACCTGCTTATTAAAATATCCTCTCTTCTCTTTCATTCCTTTACAACCTAACCTCTCCAACTGTCTTACTGGTACTTTCTAGTATCGTCTCACTTACACAAACACACACAAATAATAAAACACACATACTCAAATCCTTAACTCAGTCTCCGCCTCTGTGAGAATCGATTCTATAAAAAAAGATACTAACAGTGCACATGTGACATAGGGAAATGATGAAAACTACATGTTACAATTCATAAAAGGGCTTAGAACAGTCCCTGGCACATGTTGAAGTACCAAAGAAAAGTTACTTTTGTGATGATGATTATTAATGGGAATATTAATGTACAAATGTAAACAAATTTAACATTTGAATATTCTAACCAAAACGAAAAAATAAAATAAATTTTTTTTTTAGTTTCTGGAAATTAGAAAGCACTACAATTTTATTATACAATCTTATCAGTTTCTGTTTCCATAATTTTCACCTTTGCTAAATATAAAATCTGTTGTAGTTCAATTAACTCTCTGTAAGCTTTGTCACTGCTCACATTCTGTGACTTAATAATTGCTGTCACTTCAATGGGGATGTCACTCCTTAAACATTCGTCTGAATAAACTTGTAAACTTACGTCTACCACAATGTATTCAAAAATGTGTTTGAAGTAGGAAGCTCTCCTTCTATTACTGAGGTGTTACTAAGAAATGCTAGCCATATGCAGAAAGCTGAAACTGGACCCCTTTCTGACACCCTACACTAAAACCAACTCCAGATTGATTAAAGATTTAAACATAGGACCTAATACCATAAAAACCCTAGAAGAAAACCTAGACACTACCACTCAGGACACAGGCATAGGCAAGGACTTCATGACTAAAACACCAGAAGCAATGGTAACAAAGGCCAAAGTAGACAAATGGGATCTAATTAAAAGTTTCTGCACAGCAAAAGAAACAATCATCAGAGTGAACCAGCAACCAACAGAATAGGAAAAAATTTTTGCAATCTACCCATCTGACAAAGGGCTAATATCCAGAATCTACAAAAAACTAACACAGATTTACAAGAAAAAAACAAATCCATTCAAAAGTAGGCAAAGGATATGAACAGACACTTTTCAAAAGAAGACATTTATACAGGCAGCAAACTTGAAAAAATGCTAAACATCACTAGTCATAGAGAAATGCAAATCAAAACCACATTGAGATACTATCTCATGTCAGTTAGAATGGTGATCATTAAAAACTCTGGAGACGGAGAGGATGTGGAGAAATAGGAACACGTTTACAGTGTTGATGGGAGTGTAAATTAGTTCAGCCATTGTGGAAGACAGTGTGGTGATTCCTCAAGGATCTAGAAATAGAAATTCCATTTGACCCAACAATACCATTACTTGGTATATACTCAAAGGATTATAAATCATTTTGTTATGAAGACACATGCACACGTATGTTCATTGCAGCACTGTTTACAATAGCAAAGACATGGAACCAACCCAAATGCTCATCAATGATAAACTAGATAAAGAAAATGTGGCACATATACACCATGGAATACTACACAATCATAAAAAAGGATGAGTTCATGACCTTTGTAGGGATATGGATGAATCTGGAAACCATCATTCCCTGCAAACTGACACAGGAACAGAAAACCAAACACTGCATGTTCTCACTCATAGGCGGTGTTGAACAATGAGAACACATGGGCACAGGGAGGGCAACATCACACACTGGGATATGTTAGGAGGTGGGGGGCTAGGGGAGGGACAGTGGGGGATGGGGAGAGGAAAGGAAAAAAAAGTAATTTAAATCTTTACCTAAAATAACAGAAAGTCAATAAATGATATATGAAAAAATATTAAAAAATGTAGCTTTATGAATGCAGTTAATTAGATTTAATTTGCAAATGAGCCCTTTCAAATAATGATTTTGAACGTTCATATAATAAAGAAAAGGAACACACACACACATACACACACACACACACACACACAAAGAAATACAGCCCTGGGCAATATCACTGTGGCTTCCTAATACAACTGATATTTGGGTAATTTGACAGGATTATAAATGATACTTACCTAGTAAGTAAGCCCCAAAGTAGTCATATATATTTTTTTTATTACAAAAAGTACTTTCTTCTCAGATTTGGTTTGAAGTTCCACACAGACGTTTTTCAAAATGGAGATTCACTAGTGGGACTAGTCTTCAGCAAGGGCCTATATTCAGTGCATTTTAAAAATCATCTGTGTTGATTAAATAGATGCTATTTAATGCACTGAATCCACCAAATGAGCATATCTCTTGAAATGGATTTCAGAACTTAGCAGCTCAAATAATATGGAATATATTGAGTACTGAAGATTTTATTTAAATTTTAAAAAATAGTACAATAAACTCATTTATCCCTTCAACCTAAGTTCACTCAATTTTAACATTTTGCCAAATTGGCTTAATCTCCTCTTTACTAAATATACACACTCACAAACACACATACATGCACAATTGATGTTGCTGAATATTTGAGATTTAAGACATCAGGATCATTTACTTCTAAATTCTTCAAAATTTAACTTCTAAAAACAGAGCATTTTTCTCCTATTTGAAACAGATATTTTGTAACACCTTTTGGTACTATCATAAAATTCATATATAAAGCACTTACCTATGCATAAAATTAGAAATAAAACTATATAAACCCTGAACTGTACTATTATAGAAAATATTAGGAGTTAATATAACAGAAAAATAAAAGAATAGTTATCTACATTAGATGTCAAAATGAAGACATCCTATAGTATGTTATCACTATCTGTACATTTTCAAAATACGGAATCCTTAATTCCTAAGAACCACAAGAAACCCTGACTCGCTAAAGCTGTCTGGAGCAAGAACAACGTGAATGTATCAGATTTTCTGATTTCAAATTAAATCACAAAGCCTTAGTAGTCAAAACAGTGTGGTACCAAAACAAAAACAGACACATAGGCCAATGGAATAGAAGAGCCCAGAAATAAACCCCAAAATATATGCTCAAATAATTTGTGACACAAGCACCAAGAACACACAATAGGGAAGGTACAGTCTCTTTCATAAACATTTATGGAAAAACTGGATATCCACAGGCAAAAATAATGAAATTAGTCCTTTATCTCACACAATATACAAAAATTAACTCAAAATGGGTTAAATATTTAAACATAATATATGAAAAAAACATTGATACATTTATCAACAAAACAAAAGACAGGCTTTCCTGAATGTACACAAGCATTGAAATACTGGAAATTCAGGAGTTAAAATAGTGCAAAAGTGCTTTGCATTGATTTATAAAACACAGTGTCTATGCTCTGACATACATAACAATTTTCCCTCCTACAGGAATATTTCATGGCTTTGTAAAGTTGTGTGTAATAGAGGGATAGGTCTCTGCTGCGCAAGACTGAGTTACACATAACAGAATAACTAGCATATCTTGCTTTTACTTCTTTCATAACAAGTAATTTCCTAGACACCTTGTCAGGAATTATAACTCTTATTGAGAATAAACGATCTAAACAAAGCAGAGAAAATACAAAACAATGCTTACAGCTATAATAGATTTATTTTTGTTAATGACTATTCTTATTTATTATTTATTTCAGATGGAATTTCACTCTGTCACCCAGGCACACTCTGCACACACCAGTGCAGTGGTGTGATCTTGGCTCACTGCAACCTCTGCCTCCTGGGTTCAAGCTAATTTTCTGCCTCAGCCTCCCAAGTAGCTGGGATTACAGGTGCTCGCTACCATGCCTAGCTAATTTTTGCATTTTTAGTAGAGATGGGGTTTCACCATGTTGGCCAGGCTGGTCTCAAACTCCTGACCTCAAGTGATCCACCCACCTTGGCTTCCCAAAGTGCTGGGATTATAGGCATGAGCCACCATGCCCAGCTTTGTTTACCTTTTAATTCAACAACTCATAAAAAAGACCAAAATTTTATTAATTTGACAAAAAAATGTAAAACCTAACAAACTGTCTTTCCATGATTACCATAACACTTGTAGCTATAAGCAAACCTTTTTTTTGAGATTATAAGTAGCAGTGATGAGCCTCCAGATGGAGCATTACTACAAATGATTGAAGAATCACAGTAGATTCTTTAAGTCACCTTGATTTATTTGCTAACATCATTCCACTTATCTTGCTCTCTCCACAACAATCCCTTTGCAGACTATTACTATAAAATGAAGGTCGAAATATTTCTCCCTTTGTGCCTAAATAAATCCCAATGTCAAAATAATAATGTAGCCCTAAACAAATATATGTTATATATTCTAGAATATTTAGTCAAGTTTATACTGAACTTAAATACTAGCTACGCATTTTAAAAAAATAATAACCATGTTCTCAGTGATTGTGGATAATAGTTCAGCACAGTGGGATAAAGGCAAATATATCAGTTATCTGAAATTAGCTGTATTTACATGATTATAATTTAATATACTGTCTCTTCTCAAAAGTACATTTTACAAAATAATCTTGGGGTAATGAAATTATTCTACAGTAAATAATTCATTGTTTGAAACACTAATATCTCCCTAATAATAAACTTTTAACTGGATAAACAATGAAATGAAGGCAGAAATAAAGATGTTCTTCAAAACCAATCAGAATGAAGACACAACATACCAGAATCTCTGGGACACCTTTAAAGCAGTGTCAAGAGGGAAATTTATAGCAATAAATGCACACATGAGAAATAAGGAAAGATCTAAAATTGACATCCTATCATCAAAATTAAAAGAGTTAGAGGAGAAAGACCAAAAAAACTCAAAAGCTAACAGAAGACAAGAAATAACTAAGATCAGAGTTGAACTGAAGGAGATAGAGACACAAAAAACCCTTCAAAAAAATCAATAAATCCAAGAGCTGGTTTTTTGAAAAGATCAACAAAACAGACCACTAGCCAGACTAATAAAAGATAAAAGAGAGAAGAATCAAATAGATGCAATAAAAAATGATGAAGGGGAGATCACCACTGATCCCACAGAAATACAAACTACCATCAGAGATTACTACAAACAGCTCTATGTACATAAACCAGTAAACCAGGAAGAAATGGATAAATTCCTGGACACTTGTACTCTACCAAGACTAAACCAGGAGGAAGCTGAAACACTGAATATACCAATAATAAGGGCTGAAGTTGAGGCAGCAATAAATAGCCTACCAACCAAAAAAAGTCCAGGTCCAGATGGGTTCACAGCTGAATTGTACCAGATGTACAAAGAGGAGCTGGTTCCATTCCTTCTGAAAGTATATCAGACAATATCAAAAGAGGGAATCCTCCCTAACTCATTTTATGAGACCAACATCATCTAAAACCAGGCAAAGAGTCAAATAAAAAAGAAAACTTCAGGCCACTATCCATGATGAAGATCGACGTAAAAATCTTCAATAAAATACTGGCAAACCGACTGCAACAGCACATCAAAAAACTTATCCATCACAATTAAGTAGGCTTCATCCCGGGGATGCATGGCTGGTTCAACATATGCAAGTCCATAAACTTAATCCACCACATAAACGTAACCAAAGACAAAAACCACATGATTATCTCAATAGATGCAGAGAAGGCCCTTAACAAAATTCAACAGCCTTCATGCTAAAAACTCACTATAAACTAGGTATTGACGGAACGTATCATAAAATGATTAAAGCTATTTATGACAAACCTACAGCCAATATCATACTGAATGGGCAAAAGGTGGAAGAATTCCCTTTGAAATCAGGCACTAGACAGGATGCCTTCTCTCACCACTCCTATTCAATATAGTATTGGAAGTTCTAGCCAGAGCAATCAGGCAAGAAAAAGAAATAAAGGGTATTCAATTAGGAAAGGAGGAAGTCAAACTGTCTCTATTTGCAGATGACATGATTGTATATTTAGAAGACTCCACTGTCTCAGCCCCAAATCTCCTCAAACTGATAAGCAACTTCAGCAAAGTCTCAGGATACAAAATCAATGTGCAGAAATCACAAGCATTCCTATATACCAATAACAGACAAACAGAGAGCCAAATCAAGAGCAAACTCCCATTCACAATTGCTACAAAGAGAATAAAATACCTAGGAATACAACTAACAAAGGATGTAAAGGACCCCTTCAAGGAGAACTACAAACCACTGCTCAAGGAAATAAGAGAGGATACAAACAGATGGAAAAACATTCCATGCTCATGGTTAGGAAGAATCAATATCGTGAAAATGGCCATATTGTCCAAAGTAATTTATACATTCAACACTATCCCCATCAAGCTACCAATGACCCTCTTCACAGAACTGGAAAAAAACACTTTAAGCTTCATATGGAATCACAAGAGAGCCCACATAGCCAAGACAATCCTAAGCAAAAAGAACAAAGCCAGAGGCATCACATTGCCAGAGTTCAAACTATACTACAAGGCTGCAGTAATCAAAACAGCATAGTACTGGTACCAATACAGAGACATAGACCAATGGAACAGTACAGAGGTCTCAGAAGCAACACCACACATCTGCAACCATCTGATCTTTGACAAACCTGACGAAAACAAGCAATGGAGAAAAGACTCCATGTTTAATAAATGGTGTTGGGAAAACTGGCTAGCAATGTGCAGAAAGCAGAAACTGGACCCCTTCCTGACACCTTACACTAAAATTGACTCCATAAAACCTAACACCACAAAAACCTTAGAAGAAAACATAGGCAAAACCATCCAGGACATAGGCATAGGCAAGGGCTTCATGGCTAAAACACCAAAAGCAATGGCAACAAAAGTCAAGCTAGACAAATGGGATCTAATTAAAATTCAGAGCTTCTGTACAGCAAAAGAAACCATCATTAGAGCGAACGGGCAACCAACAGAATGGGAAAAAAATTTTTGCAGTCTACCCATCTGACAAAGGGCTAATATCCAGAATCTACAAAGAACTAAAACAGATATACAAGGAAAAAAACAAACAACCCCATTCAAAAGTGGGTGAAGGATATGAACAGACACTTTTCAAAAGAAGACATATATGAGGCCAACAAACATGATAAAATGCTCCATCACTGGTCATTAGAGAAATGCAAATCAAAACCACATTGAGATACCATCTCATGTCAGTTAGAATGGCGTTCATTAAAAAATCTGGAGACAACAGATGCTGGAGAGGATGTGGAGAAATAGGAACACTCTTACACAGTTGGTGGGAATGTAAATTAGTTCAACCATTGTGGAAGACAATGTGGCAATTTCTCAAGGATCTAGTAATAGAAATTCCATTTGACCCAGCAATCCATTACTGGGTATATACCCAAAGAACTATAAATCGTTCTACTATAAAGAAATGCACATGTGTGTTCATTGCAGCCCTGTGTACAATAGCAAAGACCTGGAACCAACCCAAATGCCCATCAATGATAGACTGGACAAAGAAAATGTGGCACATATACATGATGGAATACTACGCAGTCATAAAAAATGATGAGTTTGTGTCCTTTGTAGGGACTTGGTTGAATCTGGAAACCATCATTCTCAGAAAACTGACACAAGAACAGAAAACCAAACACCGCATGTTCTCACTCATAGGCAGGTATTAAACAATGAGAACACGTGGACTCAGGGAGAGGAGCATCACACACTGGGGGCAGCTGGTGGGGCTAGGAGAGGGACAGTGGAGGGTGGGGAGGGATAACATGGGGAGAAATGCCAGACATAGTCAAAGGGGGAATAGAGGCAGCAAACCACCTGGTTATGTATGCACCTATGCAACAACCCTGCATGACCTGCACATGTACCCAAGAACCTAAAGTAAAATAAAGAAAAAAAAAAAAGCCATAGTCATCTGAGGAACTTCTATTAACTGGTGAACATTAGTTCTAATAGACTGTTTTCTGATACCAAATCTGGACTTTTAGTTGCCATGTCAGTTGTGTATGTTAACCTTTCAAAATAAAATACTGCTCAATGGACATAAAAATCAAGAACTATACTCAGAACCCAGCCCCAGACATAGTAGTTGGGGAGAGGCATTCTGAAACCTGAAGAGACAAATCATTGCCACTTGCAGACTTCTGTTGAAGAAATGAAACTATTAATATTTTATGGAAAAATTATAATTACCTTTCTACCTCTCCCTCAGTTTTGTCCACTTTAAAAAGCCAGTTGCATTTCTTTTCATTTTTAAAGGCTTTCTTCTTTCCTTTATTTGATATAATAAACCAGTATGCCTAACTGACATAACTGAACAATGAATGTATCATGTTGGTGAATGGGGGGATTCTTTTTTCATCTTTTTTTTTTTTTTTTTTTTGAGACAGGTCTCGTTCTGTTGCCCTGGCTGGAGCATAGTGGCATGATCACAGCTCATTGCAGCCTTAACTTCCTGGGCTCAAGTGATCCTGCCACCTCGGCCTCCCAAGAAGCTGGGACTATAGGTGTGCACCACCACACCCAGCTAATTTTTGTATTTTTTGTAGAAACTGGGTCTCCTTATGTTGCCCAGGCTGGTCTTGAACTCCTGGGCTCAAGTCATCCTCCCACCTCGGCATCTCAAAGTGCTGAGATTGCAGACATGAGCCACCATGCCTGGCCTCATCATTTCTTTACAATAATCTATCCAAGTTACAAAAACTCTTCATTGGAGAAGCTGAGGAAGTATCATTTTTCACACAAAACAAAACGAAACTTTATTGTGAAGTACTAAAATGTAGACCCCTATTAGGGGCTTGGTGAGAGGTCAGTAAAGAGAAGCTCCGCTTCAGATCCACATGTGAAGGACTTAGGTACTTAAAATGATCCATCTCATAATCTCTATAAGTAAAATCATACTTCCCAAAGCCTTTCTTATTTATTTATTTGCACTTTTTAGTGTAGAAACTGGTGTCCACAGGAGAAAGGACATTGAAACCGGAGAACTAGTGCATTGGAGGTAGAAGGTGGCTAAGATGACAGTGTCATCAACTTCTTGGCCCTTTCTGCATTTCTGAAATTAGGAGGAACTGAATGAACTAAAAGCTCAAAAGTCTCAGGGAAAATTGTCCTGAGTAATCTCCCAGCCCCTTAAGACAACAGCAGGAAGAAGTGTTGTGGGCAGGACTACAGGACTTCTCATGCTGGCTCTCATGGACAAGAATGCCCCTTGGCTCCAGAGAGAGCCATTGATGGAGAGCTAGCCTTTCCCCTTTGTTCTCAGACTGAGGTCGACTCCTGGAGCTGAATCCAGCCCAGCCACCTAGTGGAAGGCATCAGGAGGATGGCTGATGGTTGGAAGTCAGAGAAGTCTGAGTGCTTGGTCTCATGTGCCCTGGCTGCCATGTCAGGAGACCAGCATTCTAAGCCTGTCACTGCTGCCAACCGGTTTCATAATTTTTCTCTGTGACAGCTTTCTAGTCTGTAAAACAAGAGGATTGGGATGGTTCTTAAATATTAATGTACATGTGAATCACTTGGGGGACATGTTAACATGCAGATTCTGATTCAGTGGGTCTGGGGTGGTGCCCAGGACTCTGCATTTCTAACTGGCCTCTAGGTGATGCTCATGCTACTGGTTAAGCAGCACTTGACAGCACTTCAAGTAGCAGGGGATTCGCATACCGTGTGGTCCCTTTTAATTCTAACAGTGGATCTTCCCCACTTGCTATGCCAAAGGTATCATTCGATTATAGTCTGGAGATATAAGCAGAGGTCTGAAACCAGGCTAACATTCCCCCTCTTCAGTGCAGGAAACCCGTTTCTCCTGGTCACATGAGAGAGCTTTTGAGAGTGAGAAAGGAGCCTGCATCCTGGCTTCATCTTTGCTTCTAGGCGTACCTACTCCTAGCTTAATATATAATCTTAACTGTTTGGTAGAATGTGTTAGATTTAGTATGATGACCTAGAGTATCAATCAATAATCAGCATTATCTGAGATATTTAGATGCTTAAAGTAAAAGATAAAACTATATAGGCTGTTTGCCTGAATCATTCATAATAAAGGTCGTAGATACTCAGAGCTAGAAGGGAACCCCAGAGATCTTTGAAATAGACACCATTCTCTGCACACCGTGGAGAATTGCGAGGTTAAAGGGACCTTTCAAGGTTCTGCCAGTGCCTGGAAGACCTGGGATGATGCCCATGCTTTCACTCCCAGAAAGCATATGTATTCTGTTCAGATGTACAGTTCCTGCATCTGTGTTATAAGGCTGAATAGCAAACTGTTAAACAGTTATGGCAAGTGTTGGCTATCTTCACACTGTCTTTATTTAGCTGCTCTCTGAATAAATTTGTTCAATGCTTTCATGATCATTATTTTTCTCAGTGTCAACCTGTGTCTGCTGCCGATTGGTCCAAGGATATTCGAACTTGCAAGATTTTGAGCGCACAGTCTTTGAATAACTGGTTGATTTTATGTAGTGACAAAACTGAATATGTTGCCAACAGCTTTCTGAACTGCTTGAGAAGAGTTGGAGATTCCATGGGATTTAATGTGGACTACCCCAAAATGTGAGAATACATTGAATTTTCTTCCTATATTAATTTGGTTTGGTTAGAAGGTAGGGAATAATGGCAGATATATCAACAAAAGCTTCATCTCGGTACAGTTTCCTAATGTAATGTGCCAAGAAAATAATAAGTAGATAGATTTTGTAATGACTAAACTTTTATAAAGTTAAAATATATTTTATGTTGGTCTTTGTAAAACTTTTACACAGTTCTTAAGCAGTAGTGTCATTACTTGAAAATCTTTTCAGTACTAGTTGGGACATAAATTTTTGGTAAGTCCATATACTGTCTTCTCAACTGTTCTTCCTTCAGATCAGTTTTTCATATCAGTTACTTAATAGCAAATGGATATTTAAAAATAAAAGTTGCATGCCCTTTTACTTGATAGATTTTATGCTTTAAAATTTAATGGAAAAATAGATCTTAAATAAGCTTCTCTGATTCTGTTACTATAGCATACTATTAGTCATTCAGAGAGTTTTCTGGTAAGACTAAGGTCAACCATTTATTCATAGAATGTTTATTGAATGCTAATATGTGTAGATATTATGCCAGTTGCCAGGGATGGGAAAGATAAGCTTTTCATTTAGTAATGAATACATATAAAAAAAGATACATATAAAAATATACATAATGATACATATAAAATGTATCATATAAAATGATACATATACATAATGATACATATAAAAAATAAGTTTTTCATTTAGTAAGAGATACATATACAATTACACTGAAAATGAAATACTGTTTTGCTTTGGAAAAGCCATAAAATTGGCCATGCCTCACTTTACTGAATCTGATATGCTTAGAAAAGAGGAACACATACTTATTTTTCTTTGTTATAGTGGAGATGCAAATGTCCTAATTGGCACAAGAGGAAGTTATTCTTTAAACACATAGTTACTAATTAATTACATCAGCAGTGCAAGTATTAATCCCAAAATCTCATTTAACACCGTTGTTTAGAACTCTCCTCTTATCAAATCTGTTAACAAATAGCCTGGTTTGCGTTTCACCTGCTCTACTTTCTCTTAACCCATGACCTAATAAAGCAGGAAAAGATTATGAAAGAAGCCACAGTCCGCAGACCCTGGGCTGATGTCTCAGGCTCTTTTTCACATGAATTCTGGAACAAGCCCATTGCTATGTTCTGTCTTTGGCCTGTTTTATTTGAAAGCTGATATTTTATTTCAACCTTCTTCTTTCCATAAAGTATCCATTTTAGGTTTCCATAAAGTAACCTAGCTAGATTTATAGGCATAGCTTCTCTCTTCTAAAATATTCACCTGATGATTTTAGAATGAATGGACTATAAGTACAGCAAAGTCAGACTGCAAGAGTTTGAATTGGACGAGTCAGGACCATTTAATTGCTGAGATGGTGCTGCCAGCCAGTCATGTAGGTCTGTTAGACTCTGCATTCAGGGGGCTGGTGGTCCTGCCACCTGCTGGGTGAGTTTTAAAAGGCACTGGGCATTGGGACAGTTCACTCATATACACATAAAAGAGGATGATTCTACATAAAGAAACTAGTTTTATAAATTCCTGTGTGTGTGAGAATTACTTCTGGAGCTTCTGGCGCCTAACATAATGTAAGCACAGAACAGATAATTAAGTACTTGTGCACTGATTAAGGTTAGACATTGCAGACTCCAGACAAGCAACCACTAAGGAAAATAAATATATTTTTGTCTGAATCATGTGAATTAGCTGAATATCTTGGTCTCATTAACCTGATGTTTTCTAAAACATTTGTTTTTAGATTCCCACAGCAATTCACTCTTATAGAAATCTTAATCCTGGTTGAGCTTGAACCTTCTTTTGGACACTTGATACTGTGAGACTTGGGATTTCGAAAGTTCACTTTCAATCCCATTTTGAACATTATAATTATTGATTATAGGGATTCTATACAATTGAGAAAATCTTATTTTCTACCAAACAATTTTTTACACTGTAAAAATTATTGCTAAATGTTTTTATATTTTGCAGTGAAAGAAACAATTTTAGACTCAAAAGGTTTTTATTCTTCTCTAATAATTTTTTCCTAAGATTGCTAGTCTGTTTCAAAAATTCATTCGTATTATTTCTAATGCCATACAGTGATTATGTGCTACTAAGGAAATTATATAGCTTTAAAATTAATCTTTTTATGTAGCATAAAAGTACAAGAAAATCCAGCTGCATTTGTTAGAGCTGTACAGCACCATGTTGATCCTGATGTTCAGTTGGTAAGTATAGGATAGTTTTTGAACTCCTTTAGTCTATAATTTTAGTTCTGCTTTATATCTACAGTATGAGCATACCCTCCCATGATATGTTTGCAGATTGCCATGCATTATCCCAAAGTACCCAAGAAAGTATTAATCTTAGTATTTTGATCAATATTTTATTATCCATTCCACATTTCTAATGTTAATTTTAAACACAGTACTTCTTGTTAACCCTGTATCATCCACTTGGATGTCTGCATATTTTCCAACTCATTGAGGTCTTTTCTTTAAGATAAACTGACTCCCACCTCATCCCATGAATGTTGGTTATCCAGTGTTTTCTATATTTCAGGGGATTCTTGGTTAGGTTTTTCCAAGTGACCTATGGCCCCAAATTCCTGCTTCCTCTGAATTCTTGCCATCTTCTATGTGTCTCAGTGAGGACCACTTCCTCCTGCGCTGCATAACCTGCTGGGACATCCACAGTTGCCTCATTTCCCAAAGGGCATGTGTATGTGGCAGTATTTGCAGACTGTTTGGTGCCAAGGCATGATTACATCACATCCCAACATTCCAGACAAATTAGAATTGACATCCTTGTTCTTAAAAATCTTCCAACGCTTCCTACGTCCTGGGAATGTTTACTCTTCTACCAAGCCTCAGCACCCCTGGGCTGTTACAGGGCTTTTCCTGTCCTTTCCATCTACCCTTCCCACCTCCCTGGCCGACTCAGCCTGACTTCCAACATTGTTGTTCATATCTCATGCAGACTAACTGAACTAACTAGCTAAGTGCTATCTCTTTGCTTCTCTTTTAGTGAATTGTACTCTAAAGGATCTTACATGAAACAGAGAATTCTCACCCTAAGAGCATTTATTTTTTTACTTAAATAAAATCAAACTTACAGAAAAGTGACAATAGTACAAACAACTCTCATATACCCTTCACCCTGAATCCCAAATTATTAACATTTGATCATATTTGCTTTATTATTATTTTTTTGCTGAACCATCTGAGAGTAAGTTCCAGGCATGAAGCTCCAGTGCCCTTGACTATTTCAGTGCATATTTTGTATAAACAAAGTCTCTGTCCTACAGAAGCATATGACAATCATCAAAATTAAGAAACCATTTTCTTCATTTGTGTCAATAGTCACCTCTGCAGGAAAAGGCTCTAATGTTCTGCACTTACTTGTCCAGTCTCTTCAGTCTCTCTTTCAGTCTAGAACAGCTCTTTAGTTTTCTTTGACTCTGATGACCTTCCAATTTTGAGAGTACAGACTAGTTATTTTGTACAATGTTCCTCAATTTGGGTTTGTCTGATGTCTCCTCATGATGAAATTCAGGTTATGCACTTTGACAAGAGTAGCACAGCAATGGTCCTATATTCTGAGTGCATCCTACCCGGTGGCACTCCATTGATTGCAGTGATGTCTGCCAGACTTCTCCAACGTAAAGTTCAGTTTCATCAGTTGCATCTGTGCATATATAGATATTCTGAGACTATATGAATAATCCTGTTCCTCATCAAACTTTTACCCATTTGTCTTAGCATCTGTTATAATTCTGCCTTAATACATCATTATGATGATGGTTGAAAAATGATGGTTTTCCACTCCATCAGTCTTTCTACATTTATTAGGTGGCACAGGAAGAACTTTCTCTTCTCCCCATTTATTTGTGTCTTTATATCTGCATAGACTCATAGACCCCTATTTTGTTACAGTTCATTACTCTTATTATTTATTTTGATGCTCATCATATTGTACCTGATTTTGCCAGTGGGAAAATCACATCAAGCTGGCTTCATGTGTCTCCATCTTTCTTGGAACACTTTATTTTCTGGCAAAATAAGATATTCCAGGTTCATCTTACAGTGTTGCTACCCAGCCCTGGAATCAGATATCTTTCCCAGGAGTCCTGATTCCTTTTAGGAAAGAATAGTGTTTAGATACAAAGATTTGGGGCATTTGGTTTGCTTATTTGCTACTGGGGTGTTGCTGTCCCCAGGCCTTCTCAAAGGGCATAACTAGGAAATGTATGTTGCGTGGCTCCTATTACCCCCAACATACCTGCTTACTCATCCAGCCCGTGGTGGGGAACCTGTCTCACTCGGCTCCCCTCTTCTCAGCCCATTGGGCCACTGCCATGTTCTACCACTTTTCTTGCTTGGAGCCAAACTCATAGGTCAGAAAGAAGGTGCTAAGAGCCTTTTGCTGATAATTTAAAAATACTTTTCTTCACTTTATATAATTAAGTGTAAATAATTGTAGCCTTTGACATTATGACTTTAAACAATTCTATAGGTGGGAAAATTACTTTGTTTTCTTCTGCTAATTATGACAGTGCATATCTTTTCTACAATTTGGAGGCTTTTGAAAGTGGGGAATAAAAGATGGGAAGGAGGCAGTGGTAGGTGCTTCAATGTGGAAAGGATCTGATAAGAAGTAGGAGTAGTGACGGAGACCGGTGGGATAAAAAATGCCAGGGGACTTGACACTTCTCGATGCTTATTTTCCCTCCCCTTATATCCATAGTCTGAGCTTCCAGTTTTTTAAAAAGTGTGTTTCTTTCCTTTATTTTGTTTATCTTGTACCAAATGGGAAAGGCACCCTAGTTGAAGCTAATTCTCGACTTCACTTATCTTCAGGTGGAGTCAGGGAGGGATCAGTGGGAATGAGAACTCAAAAACCACAGGAAAGGACCACTGCAAAGTGGGGGTGAGGCAGTGGAGGTATATGGAGAAGGAACTCTCTGAGAAGGGAATTTGAGGGAACTGACAGAATCAAATCAGGAGAGAAATGAGGAGAAAGGAAAAGCAAAAGGAGATGGGTAGAAGTGGAGTATGGCTTTGCAGACAGATTGACTAATGATAAGGCATTTTCAACGGCATTGATTAATTCACCAGCGGTTTAATGGCCATTTAAGATAACTGTAGGCATGTTAGTATTGCTTCTTGGGAACTTAGGGACAAAAGATGTTTAGAGAATAATTCATGAATTTGTTTCTTTAAAAAGCGACTTCTTAGCAGAAGTAAATTAATTTCCAAAATCTTTTGCTGTTTTTGCTTTTAGGTAATGTGCATTCTGCCTTCTAATCAGAAGACCTATTATGATTCCATTAAAAAATATTTGAGCCTAGACTGCCCAGTCCCAAGCCAATGTGTGCTTGCTCGAACCTTGAATAAACAGGGCATGATGACGAGTATCGCCACCAAGATCGCCATGCAGATGACCTGCAAACTCGGAGGCGAACTGTGGGCTGTGGAAATACCTGTGAGGACCCTGTCACATTTTTTTTCTTTTCATAATAAATTAATTTTAAAAATTAAAGTAGGAGATGTTATCACATGATCCCAGAATTCTTTGGTTTGCTAGTTTGTTGAGCCTCTACCCTGGGTTCTGGCATTCCACAAGCCATTGTGAATCTCCAAAAGAGGCTCCATGCTTCTCAGGAGCTTCAGTTAAGCTGCTAACTCAGCGTAGGGACCCGATTTGAAGCCTCTCAGCTGCTGTTTTAAAATCTGTGTTCCATTGCCTCCACATTTACCTGCTTTCAGCAGAGTGCTAACTCAGAATAGCCTTGCACCCTGGATGGGGCCTCCCCGAGCCTGGGAAGAGGGCACAGCCTGTGATCTGAACCTCCAAACTGTGGTACTAAGAAAATCCTCTTCTCCTCCCTGAACTGTAGTCACCATGGGAGTAAGTGAGGAGAATGAGAAGCGAGGTAGTGTTGCCCATTCCTTACATGTCCATAACCAGGATGAATGCAGTTACCTTCAGCTTCCCTCTCTCCCACTTCCCACAAAGGTGCATAGCCAAGTGAGGTTTCCTTAGACATCTGAAGAATGGAGAATGGAATTCCTCTTCAGAGTCCTCCAAACCAGAGGCAAGCGATAAATGCACTGACCACAGTCCCAGAATCTCTTTAGCCACTGGTGCCCCTTCCCCCCTACCCCCACACGCAAAGGATGATGGCTATCTTGGACAATAGTGAGTCTCTTAAGATAAATGTGCATCATATTCCCCTGCCATCTTTAAGTCTCTCTCATTTCTGGTTTAATAATAAAATAAAACCTCATCTAGATCTTGATTTCCCTTATACATAGCTTAACTTGAAGAATTCAGTAACTGGAGACCATTTTAAAAATAACTTCCTGTTAAACCATTGTTAGGGGAAATGATACCTCATCCGATTAAATCATGACAAATTTAATTTTATAGTTAAAGTCCCTGATGGTGGTCGGTATTGATGTCTGTAAAGATGCACTCAGCAAGGACATGATGGTTGTTGGATGCGTGGCCAGTGTTAACCCCGAAATCACCAGGTACTGCTAAAACTACCTGAACACACTCTTCATTTATTAACTGTAGGTGGATTCACTAAAGAATGTAATAGCAAGGAATATTTTGTATTCATTCATTTTAAACACCAACACTTACGCTATAAATTACACTTACATATAAAAATGTGATGATAATATTGGAGTACTATGTAGCCTCATTAAAAAACCTTTTATATATTCATTAGGGTGAGCTATTACTCATCTTCCCCAAATAATAGATGTGTACAAATTCTGAACATTTCCACCCATGTTAAATAGTCAATACATACTTCTTGTTGCTATGATTATTAATATTCACAGGCATTGCATGTGGCTGTTGTTCACACAGCTAATAAAAACAGGCAAAATCAGGGATAATGTCTTAAACATTGGCTAAGAGTACTCATTAAATTATGGTTCTTAGAATTGTTTCAACCTTTGTAACTGAACAATGTGTTTTGAAGCTACAGCAGCCCTGTGCAAAATGTTTTCTTTTTGGCTTAAGCCATTTTATTTATTCCCATTAAATTCTTGGTCTGGTATACATTTTGGATTGCGGGAAACAGAAAAAGGAACACCATAATAATATCCTACTTGCATGCCTACAACTTCATTCCAGGTTGTGTGGGATGCTTCTTATATATGCCACATCATTAATCAAGTTGATAAAGGACTTTGATTTTTTTTCTTTGTACATCTAAAATTTATTTTGATATAGGGAGTGAAGTAGGGATCCACTTTCATTTTTTTCTCAAATGGTCACCATTTATCAGAAAGTTTATTATAATTTTTATCAGCTTTTTTAAGGTATAATTGATGCATAAATATGTATTTCGAGTATACAGTGTGATGTTTTGATATATGTATACACTGTGAAATAATTACCACAGTCAAACTAATTAACATTTTCATTACCTCACACAATTACCACTTGTGTGTGTGTGTGTGTGGTGAGACTAAAGATTACTCTCTTAGCAAATTTCAGCTATACAATAGTACATGATAATTAACTATACTCAACATGCTGTACATTGTGTCCAAAACATATTCATCTTGTCACTGAAATTTTGTACCCTTTGAACATCCAATATCCCCACCTTCTACCCCCAATAATTATCCTCTATTCTTTATTTCTGAGTTTGACTTTTTTTTTTTTTTTTTTTGCTTTTTCTTTTCCTTTGAGACAGAGTCTCACTTGGTCGCCAGGCCGGAGTGCAATGACGTGATCTCAGCTCACTGCAACCTCCACCTCTTGGGTTCAAGCGATTCTCCTGCCTCAGCCTCCCAAGTAGCTGGGACTACAGGCATGCACCACCACACCCAGCTAATTTTTGTATGTTTACTCTAGAGATGGGGTGTCACCATACTGGCCATGCTCTTCTCAAACTGCTGACCTTGTGATCTACCCGCCTCAGCCTCCCAAAGTGCTGGGATTACAGACATGAGCCACCACGCCTGGCCGAGTTTGACATTTTTAGATTCCACATATAAGTGACCATACCATATTTGTCTTTTTGTGTCTGGCTTATTTTACTTAATATAATGTCCTCTAGGTTTCATGTTGTTGCAAATGGCAGGATTTTCTTTTTTTAAGGCTGAATAATATTCCGGTGTTTGTGTGTGTGTGCATCTCACAATTTCTTTATCCAGTCATCCATCAGTGGTGACAGGTTGATTCTGTATCTTAGCTATTGAACATGGACTTGCAGATATCTGACATACTGATTTCTTTTCCTCTGAATATACAGACACAGTGTGATTGCTGGATCACATAGTAGTTCTATTTGAAATTTTTTGAGGAACTTTTTTTTGCTGGCTTCCATAATGGTTATGCTAATTTACATTCCCACCAACAATGTATAAAGGTTCCTGTTTTTGTGCATTCTCTCTAACACTTATCTTCTGACTTTTTGGTCACAGCCATCCTAAAGGTGTGAAGTGATATCTCGTGGTTTTGATTTGCATTTCCTTGATAATTAGTGATACTGAGTACCTTTTCATGTATCTGTTGACCATTTGTATGTCATCTTTGGAAAAATGTCTATTTAGAGTATTTCTTTTTTTCCTATTGAACTGTATGAGTTCTTCATGTATTTTGGATATCATCCCTTTATCAGATACGTGATTTGTAAATATTTTTTCTGATTTTGTAAGTTGCTTTTCATCTGTTGTTTCCTTTGCTATGCAGGAACTTTTATTATTTTTGTATTTTTGGTGTCATATTCAGAAATCATTGCCAAGACCAATGTCATGAAGCTTTTATGTTTTCTCCTAGAAGTTTTGCCATGTCAGATCTCTTAAGTCTTTAATCCATTTTGAGTTAATATTTATGTAAGGTATAAGGGTACAATTTCATTTTTTAACATGGATATCTAGTTATTTCAACATCATTTATTGAAGAGACTTTCTTTATCCCATTGTGTATTCTTGGTGTTTTGTCAAAGATTAGTTGACTGTATGTGTGGATTTATTTCTGGGCTTTTTATTCTATTCCATTTGCCTATGTGTCTTTATGGCAGTACCTTGTTGTTTAGATTATTAAGGCTTTGTAATATAATTTGAAATCAAGAACTGTGATACATCTAGCTACTGATTTACATAGGTAGAACCATCCATCTTTACATCCTAGGTATAAAACCAACTTTCTCGTGATGTGTGAACCTTTTAACGTACTGTTGAATTTGGTTTTTAGTATTTTGTTGAGGATTTTTACATTTATGTTCATCGGGGCTTTCCTTTTTCTTCATGCAGGCATTTATTGCTATAAACTTCCATCTTAAACTGCTTTTGTTGCATCTTTTACGTTTTAGTATATTGTGTTTCTATATTTGTATATTGCAGTTCTCTTCCTATTATTGATTCTAGTGTCAAACAATTATGGGAAAAGTATTTTTGATTGGTAGTTTATCTTCAAAACTTTGAATATATCATCTCACTCTCCTGGCCTGTAAGGTTTCTGCTGAGAAATCTTCTGATAGCCTATGGTAGTTCCTTTTCATGGGATAAGCCACTCTTCTTGCTTCTTTCAACATTCTCTTTTTTAAAATTTATTTTTTTGTTGTTAGACTTTAAGTTCTGGGTTACATGTCCAGAATGTGCAGGTTAGATTTTTGACAGTTTGATTGTAACATGTCTTGGTGAATTCTTTGGGTGGAATCTATTTCAGAACCTTTGAGCTACATGTACTTGGATGTCCCTATCTCTTTCCAGATTCAAGAACTTTTTAGCCATTATTGTTTGAAATAAGCTTTCTGCCCATCTGTCTTCTCCTTTTGAAACTTTCATAATGTGAATGTTAGCTCTTTTTATGGTATTCCATAAACTCCATAAGCTTTCTTCATTCCTTTTATTTTTTTCTCCTTTGGGTATTTTTAAATGTCCTATCTTCAAGTTCACAGAGTCTTCTACTTGATCAAGTCTGCTACTGAAACTTTCTATTGCATTTATTTAATTCATTATATCCTTCAGCTCCAGAATTTCTGCTTGGTTCTTTTTAAATTTCTATTTCTATATTGAAGTTATTGTTTTGTTTTGTTTTGAGACAGAGTCTCGCTGTGTCACCAGGCTGGAGTGCAGTGGTGCAATCTTGGCTCACTGCAACCTCTGCCTCCCGGTTTTGAGCAATTCTCCTGCCTCAGCCTCCTATCTGGGACTACAGGGGCACACCACTATTCTCAGCTAATTTTTGTATTTTTATTAGCGATGGGGTTTCACCATGTTGGCCAGGATGGTCTTGATCTCTTGACCTTGTGATCTGCCCGCCTTGGCCTCCCAAAATGTTGGGATTACAGGAGTGAGCTGCCGCACCCAGCCTACATATGTTTTTTAGTATCATTGAGTTGTCTATCTGTGTTCCCTTGTAGCTTGCTGAGCTTCCTTAAATAATTATTTTGAATGCTGTCAGGCCATTCACAAATCTCCATCTCTTTGAAGTCAGTTACTGGACTATTATTTTAATCCTTTGGTTGTGTCATAGTTTCTGATTTTTTTTTAGAGATGGAGTTTTGCTCTTATCCCTCAGGCTGGAATGCAGTGGTGTGATCTTGGCTCACGGCAACCTCCATCTCCCAGGTTCAAGCAATTCTCCTGCTTCAGCCTCCCAAGTAGCTGGGATTACAGGCACCTGCTACCACACCCAGCTGATTTTTTGTATTTTTAGTAGAGACAGGGTTTTGTCACGTTGGGCTGGTCTCGAACTTCTGACCTCAGGTGATCTGCCTGCCTCGGCCTTCCAAAGTGCTAGGATTATAGGTGTGAGCCACCACCACACCTGGCCAGTTCCCAGTTTTTCATGTTTTTGAAGTCTTGCATTGCTGTCTTTGCATTTGAAGAATCAGTCACTTCTTCCAATCTTTATTGGCTATCTTTGGGAGAGAAACACCTTTAACAGCCCAGCTAGGGATTCTGAGACTCTCTTACATGTTTTCTACTCATGTGCCCACTTCACACTTCTGGTTCTCACTTGGTGGAGGGAATCCTTAAAATTGCATGCATCTTCTCAATCCCACAAAGCCAGGCCAGATGTCAAGAGGCTCTCATCTGTTTTCCCTAGGGTGGCACCCTGAAATGCTCATTTATGTACCTTTTCTAAATCCTGAAGAGTCAAGCTACCCGTGTGTGTGAAATGCTTGCACTCACCATCTGAACAAATGTGGTTGGGGAGCCAGCCTGGTCAGGGGTGGCGCTGAGATACATGTAACATTTGGGGTGCTTGTGGGTCACTTGAGGTGGTCCATAAGCAAGGTATCCTAAGAAACCCACAGGAGGGCTTCCTGATGAAGCTCATAGAGCAGTCAGTAGGATTTGCAGCCTTGCTTTTCTACTCCCAGACTCTCCTAACCTCCCAGCTGTGCTGATAATCTTGTTCTTGGTGAGGCATGAAAAAAGTGGGCATCTTAGGGGGTGAGGGAGCTGTGTACTCACTCACTACACTCTAATTTTCACCCTGTTAGAGAAATCATGGGCTGATGTGGTCTCTCATGGCATTGAGCTGTGCCCTGCCTAGGGGAGGAGCAATGCAGGTAAAGTGAATCTCTTTGTGTTACCCTCTTTAATGCATCTGATTTTGTACTCCAGTGATGTGATGGAACATCACCATTGGAGTCACTCTCATCCATGGGTAATTGTCAAAATTGATGCTTCTGGAAGGGAGATGATGGTAGAAAGCTCCTATTTTCCCACCTTGCTGATACTACTCAGGACTTCCAGACTTCCAATTTGTTGGCAGCATTTCTAGTTGTATTCTGTTTTTTTGTTTTGTTTTGTTTTGTTTTTTAACAAAACGTTTAGGGATGGGATCTTGCTTTGTTGCCCAGGCTGGAATGCAGTAGCTCTTCACAAGTGCAGTGATAGCATAATACAGTTTTGAACTCATGGGCTCAAGCAGTCCTCCCACTTCAGTAGATGTGACTGTAGGCCACCACACGTAGCTGTTTTACTCATGTTGCCTATATTTAGAGAACTATAATAATGCTGGAACATATCTAACATGAAGTCATGATCTTCATTTTCCAAGTGCCTTAAGTTAATTAATGGTGGTAGCAAGAGAACTTGTTTCTGAAATGTACACAAGTTAATAATGTTAAGATTTCTAATCCAAAAGGATCACCTATGAAAGTGAAAGTTTGTGCATCAGAAATCTTTGAATATTTTGATAGTAGGAGCTCTACTGCTAAATTAAGACATTGTTTTATAGCCATAATAGTGACCTCTATTACTCTTTATTATATGCCAAGTACTGTGCTAAGTATTTTACATATATTACCTGTTTTAATTTTTACCACAACCCTATGAGGTAGTAACTAATGTACTTATCTTGTAAATCTCCTTGGTATAGTTAAGGAAACTGAGACTTAGGCTCACATAGCAAAGTTACACAGCTGATGAGTATATTGACTAGGATTTGAAGCTAGATATGGCTGATGCCAACACTATGCTTTAGCTTCTTTTTTCAATAAATTCTTCTTGGAGAAAGAGACTTTTTGATATAATTGTGAATACATAACACCTACGAAATTGAGAACACTGATTTTTACTCATAATGTCTATTTCTTAATTTAATATTAATGAATGTTATAGTAGAAATGTTGAAGTTGAACTTTACTTATATTTATTTTTTTTAACTTTAGGTGGTTTTCCCGCTGTATCCTTCAGAGAACAACTACTGATGTTGCAGATTGCTTAAAAGTTTTCATGACTGGTACTAAAAATATAGCAATGTGGGTGGGCTCCAAGGACCATTCCTTCAGACCTCAAATCCATGTGCTTATAGAAGACCACATAGGTCAAAGCAAACTCTCCACACCTGTCTATGTCAACTGTCACCCAGTTGAAGATCTCCGAAGCTGCATGCGACTTAGGCCAACAATCAGACTATGCAGCATTTACATTTGTCTGTGTGTGATAACATGAAGCTAGGAGGAAGGAAAATCTGTGGCTGCTGGTTTCCCTAGCAAGCAGTTTGAAGGTCAAAAGAAACCTACACTGGAGGAACTCGAGTTATGACAGAGCAGTGTTAAGTCTAGACCTAGGAAGGAAGCCTGTAGGGCTAGGATAGGGGTGCTACCAGATAAAGTGGCAAAGCAGGAGAAAAAGGGAATGACAGGAGATGAGGAAAGGTGCCCTATCCTTAGCAGGATGCAGTGCAATGCAAAGAAAAATCTAGGGTTTTTATTTATTTACCAGTCCTGGCCTAGGTCTGGCTTTGCTATTTCCTAGCAGTGTGACTTGTGTAAATGCTTCCCTCTCCTGATCTGCATTTTCCCATCTGTAGATTTGGGGATATTGTAAATATTTTTTTCTTAAAAAGTGAATTTGCTGATACGTGTTGGTAATGGACTTACATACATGATTACCTTCTAGCAAACTAAAATGAATTTCTTAAACAATAAACTCTTTTAAAATAACTGTATGCTATATATATGAAAATAATTACTGCATTCTATTATTTCCCTCTCACATCAAAACCTGGTCAATTTTTGAGCAGGCAAATTTTTTTTAGCAGTTATTAAAGGTTTCTGTTGGGTAGGAGTTCCTCTATGGCCTCTGCTCTTTAGGAGATTCATAGTTATAGTGAGTAGAAATGTTTCCAGAGATCATCTCCTCAGTGAGAATTGGAATCAATTGGGTGATTCTGTATGAAGATATATTTTCAGAGGAACAGCTAAGCCATTTCCTTAGATTTTCATATTTATTCTCGTTAGGAAGATAAACTTATCTAGTTTATATCTATTGAGAGGATATAAAGACTTGAAGATACTAAATTAATATTAATTTGGTTTTAGGCATTTTTATATCTATTGCATTAAATTTTAATTTATTGCTTAAATATTAAAATTTTACTAAAGAGATAGGCCAAGTTTAAGAATATATCTTGCCATAGAAACCATAATGATTACTCAAATAGCAGAGACAGAGTAATGCTCCCTAAAGTTATCCATTGTTATATTATTGCAATATAACCCAAATTATGTATTGCCCTCTTTTACAGTGGTCTGAAATAGCAAACCCATTTAAACATTGCAATATATTAGAATGTCATTTTTTGTTGGCATTAGAAAAGTAATTCTTTTCTTCCACCAAATTCTGCAGGAGCACTCAACAAATGGTACAAGTACAATCATGATTTGCCAGCACGGATAATTGTGTACCGTGCTGGTGTAGGGGATGGTCAGCTGAAAACACTTATTGAATATGAAGTCCCACAGCTGCTGAACAGTGTGGCAGAATCCAGCTCAAATGCCAGGTATTAAATTATTGTCCTTTCCTCCACACTCCCAATTATAGCATACTCACCTGTAGCTATTACACACAAGGTATTCAAGCATAGGTTTTTTTGTTGTTGTTTTTTTAATGCAGTTAAGTTTTGCTGTGTTTCTGTATCATACCAGTAGAGATCTGTAATTTCCTTCAGATTGGAGGGTGGTTAGGATGGTCTAACATAAAAAGCTTTGGGGGCCTTGGGTGGGGGAATCTAGTTGAAGAAAGGTATCCTCAGAGCAGCTGACACAGATTCAGCATAAAGCCTGCAGGGCTGCTGGCAGTGAAAATGCTTCATACATATTAATATCACATGGAAGAAAACAAGCTTTCAAATTCGAGGCTCTAATACACACAGAACCAAAGCCTCTGAATTGCAGGCACTGATGTGCACTTAAGGTCTATGGAAGGTTCTCAAAGGGGTTTGAGTGCCATGAAAGCTGAGCTGCAGATAGAAATCAGACCATCCTAAACACCAGGCATCTTGCTCCACTGTTACATTTCTAGATTCTGTTTCAGTACAAAATTTTCTTCAGTGATTATTTGAAATGGCAAGTACAAGCAAATATTGGAAATGGAAAAGAGGAGAGGACAATAATCTTAAGTCAGCTTCTTAAAATATTTGGAAAGCATCTTATTCTATGCAGGACACATACCTCTATCTGTAGGACTACACCACCATCATCACCAACCAAAGGGTCACAGCCACAAGTCACAAAGGAGCTGAGTCTTGACCTCAGTCAGTTATTGTTAGAGTGGAGGGAAGCCTGAAAGCTTGCTGGGAGTATCACCTGCAGCTTTAACCCAACTGTTAGGGCCAAAATACCTCCCTGGCTCCTCTCTGATCTCAGGTACTTGCGTTTATTAAGAATCACAGGTATGCAATTGAGGGATGCAGGAGTAAATTTAGCAGCTGACATGCCAAGGAGTTACTTTTCTTGCATTATAACCTCAACTTTTAATAGTTTCAATATTGAAAACGTTTGTAATAAATTTTAAAAAGAATTATAATGCTTAAAATGAAACTCCAGTGTTTCCTCTCATCCCAGAGATTCCTTTCATAATAGGAGATATTAGGATTTCGCCTTGGCTTTACCAAATACATTAACACTTCACCATTCAGCATTTGGCCAGAATGTGTATTTGGTCTATCCATCCATCGACCCAGGCATGAGTTTTGCATAATACAGAAGGGTTGACTAAAGGAATAGGAAGGACTTTTGGTTCTTCCTTTGCTACTTGGAAATAAAATTGAGAGTAAGAGTGAAAGGGAAAATAGGATGAGACACTAATGACACACACACATCTTGTCTCCATGGATAATTCTGGAAAATCTTTCTGCAAAAGTGCCAGTTGGCATTCAGCATTCCTTCCTGACCCCTTTGAGTGGTATAAACTAGGCAAATAACTTGGCATAGCATTCTTTTGCAACAAATATGGGCAATCCCTAATTTTAAAAATAGAATCTCTAGGGAGGGAGGGATTGTGGGTAATTTTTATTTTCTTTGTTTTGCAGTGTTTTTCACATGGAATTTTTATTTATTTCATTTTTTAAATTACATAAAAATAGCTGCATAGATTGGATTGAGTTCCTTTCTTTTCATATTTTGCCTCTCTAATTTTAATCTCAAGACTGTCAGTGATTGTGGTCAGGAAGAAGTGCATGCCACGATTCTTTACTGAAGTGAACCGCACTGTACAGAACCCCCCACTTGGCACTGTCGTGGATTCAGAAGCAACACGTAATGAATGGCAAGTACCATTGGAAAATCGATTTTTAACAAAACGTTCATTGTGTGCAGTTTATATTTGACTTTATTTTGTTTGCCTTCTTTCCCACATTCATTCCGTTTTCCCCCTCAGGTATGACTTTTATCTGATCAGCCAGGTGGCTGGTCAGGGAACTGTTAGTCCTACCTACTATAATGTCATCTATGATGACAATGGCTTGAAGCCCGACCATATGCAGAGACTTACATTCAAACTGTGCCACCTGTACTACAACTGGCCGGTGAGTGAAAGCTGTTTACTTAATGTAAATATGATACTCAAGAGTCCCATCTAGGAATTGTCATACACTTCATCTTTGTATCCCTAGATACAGCACAATTCCCGATATTTCACAAAGGAAGAATGAATGAATCAATCAATCAATTTTTGAGTCCACAGTGGGAGGCACCAGTCTGTCATAGAAACAAAATAACAATAACTATCATATAGTTTCTAGAGGATGTTATATACATTATCTTATGCAAACCTAGGAGGAAATCAGTGTCTTGTTATTTACATGTTACAGATGAAGGTGAAGCCAACTCAGATGTGCCTGGTGGGGAAGTGTTAACAGGCATGGGTCTGCCCTTTGTTCCTGTGCATTAGGCCAAGAGCTGTTCTCAAAGGCCAAGGCCAACGTTTGCACAGAGCTCCTCCAAGGAGTTCCAAACATGAGATCATAGGAAGAAGACTAGTCCAAAGTGTGATGGCTCTCTGCTCCCAGCACCATGAAGCCAGAGTGACTTTTCACTCCATCCTCCCCAGGGAGCTTCAGTTCCCAGTGAGTTAGGTTACCTGTTGTTGGTTGAGGTTAGTTATTGTTTATCCAGAAACCCATTCTATTGTCTGTGTAACCAGTAGATGAAATAAAATGGAAAAAAAATTACTTTGAATTACAGGGTATTCTCTTAATTATTATCCATACTTTTTTTCCTCCTCAGGGCTTAATCAGCGTCCCAGCACCGTGTCAGTATGCCCACAAGCTCACCTTTCTGGTAGCACAAAGCATTCATAAAGAACCCAGTTTGGAATTAGCCAACTTTCTCTTCTACCTGTGACGGTATGAACCACTGGCATCGCTAGATAAAGAATTCAAGAAGAAATTGGTATGCTTTGTGCAAATCTGCCACAAGCTCAAGGCTGTAACTGGGGAAAAAGATTGAACTTGGTTTTCATGTCTGTGAGAAAAAGAAAAACTTAATCTGAAACAGTTTAAAGAAATGTGTGTTATTATGTTTTTAAAGAGTTATATGCTTGGGGTAAATTCTCATTGTCACGTATGGAATTTAAATATACCATCATCTATAAAGAATTCCACAGAGTTAAACATCTTAAGTTAAACACTTACAGAAAATAAATGTTTGCATATTTTGATGATAGATAAACAGTCTAATTCCAGCCCCAGATTTTGCTGAGGTTTTCTTAATGTTGTAGAGCATTTTGTAGAGTGGTTTAAATAGTTATTAGAAAATAAAGTTCAGAGCATCACATGTTTGTTGTTATTTGAATTTTACACTGACATCATATGTGAACCTCATAATTTAAGTATTTTTCGCAAAACCTCTTACCCACTAGAGCATATCACCAACAGTATGAGTTCTGTTTCAGAAACTGAGCTGATCACTTGCTCTCGTGATGGGACTTTATTTCACTTTATAGCAGCCCTCTCAATGATGACCTTGCTTCCTACTCACTGACAAAACAGAAGCTATCAGAAGAGAACTTTCATAAGCCTCTATCATCTCTGCCTTCACCTAACAGCATCTGTACCCATAGACTCTGCCCGCCCTTCCGTTTATTATGAATGCAGTGTGTTTGTGCTCCTGTAAGGCTCTCCGCCTCTGTACTCAATCTTACTCCCTGTGACAGAAGGACGCTGCTCTAGCAGTTCTTCCCTCTCCTTTCCGCATCATCAGTTTTCCTCCTCACTACTGGATCGTTCTCATTGGCATTATAAATATGCTGTTATTTCTCTCATCTTAAAAAAGAAGCCATTTCCTCTAGCTTCCACCCCATTGCTTTGCTCTTCTTTACAGAAAGACATCCCCAAAGAAGAGCCTGTGCTAGATGTATCAAATTCTGTACTCCAATCAAAAGTTTACCACAACTGCTACAGCAAAATTGCCTTAGTCAACACCACCAATAACCTCCACTTTGCTAACTCCATTGGTCACCTCTTGGTCCTTGTCTTGCTTGACCCAGTCAATCATTTCCTCCCTCTGAGACATTCTTTACTTGTCCTGTAGAATAACACTCTCCTGGTTTCTCTCCTACTGCATTGATCACTCATGCTGTCCCCTTTTGTGGTTTTCCTTCATCTTCTCGCCCTTTTCACATTGGAATGTCCCAGGAATGAGAATACAGCTACATGCAAAAGACATTTTGATGAAGGAAAGGTCAGAGTTCCAAATTCTGCTTTCCACAGGAAGGTCTGTGGAAGTCTGCAACAAAGGGTGATGGGAGAGTGACAGGTGCTCTCTGGGGACAAGGGAAGTAGGCCACAGGAGGGACACCAATGCACAGGTTATATCACATTGCACTGAAACTATTACTTTCCTATTTGAGAGTTTTGTCCAGATATAGTAGAAATGTACCCAACAGGTCTATTCCAATAATAGGATAACCGTTTTGTGAGGCATCAGCATGGAGGGGACTTAATAAGGTCCAGGGCCATTGCCACACCCTGCATATACACATTTAATCTCCACAACAACTGTATGAAGTAGGTTGTAATGACCATTTCAGATGGTAAAGCTGGGGATTAAAGATAACTGCCTGATTCACTGAAGTTTATGAGATTAACTGTGAAGCTAGAATTTGTCCTCAGGTTTGTTTGCAAAACCTGTGAGATGAACCAAGAGTCTACGCCTTTCATAAAAGATACTCTGAGATTTAAAATAATTCTCTCAGAGCTCTAATGTGAGGGAGTGCCCTATGTGATTTAAAGATGGCATTATACAGCATGTCTTTGAAGACAAGGCATTGAACCAATTCAGGGTGGTGGGTTTTGTTTTTGTGTTTATCTTTTCTTCCTTCAAAGTAGAAAAGTGATGTAAAGCCCCACTACCGCTTGTATAAATCCACATGAAGTATTTTGATTAGGCAATACGACCTTCTGCAAAGCATCCACCCACCTTCTTCAGTACTGCCCCAGGTAATGGCTCTTTACCCATTTAACCCACCAGAGGGCACACAAGGACTGCCATTGACTAGAGTCCTTCATCATGGCAGTGTCATAGGCTGCAACAAACAATTTCAGGTAAAACTCCTAGATGGCAACATGGGGCCAAGAAATCTTCATACAAGGTCTGGTTCCAGCACTTTGGTTGTCGGATGTGATAACTTCACTTTCTGGGACTCAGTTACCCAATCTGTAATATGAGAAGGGCTTGGACAGGACCAGTGATGCCTAATCTTGAGAAGATTAGAAATTCCTTTGTTAAAAAGCTTTAGAAAAAAAAAAATAGAGATGCCTGGATCCACCTCTCAAAATAGTGATTTAATTGGTCTGGGATGGGGCCTGATTATCCGAATATTTTAAAAGTTCTCCAAATGATTCTGATGTTCAGCCAAGGCTGAGGAATACTGGTTTAGATAATAAGAGATCTATTTCAGCTTCATGTTATGTGATTGCCACCTCTCACTTGCATTTAGTTTGCCTTATTCAGGCTACCAAGGACAAAGAGGAAAGAGAGCCTATGCCATGCTTCAGAGCCGCAGTGGATTTGAATCCTAGAATCAGCACTTACAGTTGTGTGACCTTGGGCAAGTTACTTAACCTCTCTGAGCCTCAGTGTATCTACTTGTAAAAATGTCTAATGATGTCTGTAGTATAGAGTTATTATAAGGATTAGAAATGTCAAACCTAAAGTATCTGGCCTTAATAAAGAATATCATATTATTAGACCTGAGGAGAGGAAATGAATCAAATGGCACAATTTAGTTAACAAATAGTCATGGGTGCCTATTATGTGCCAGGCACTGTACCAGATTCTGAATTCTACAATTCTACTTAAGGGAAAGCCTAATAGTGTCTCTGGAAATAAACATAATAATGTCTCTAGAAATAAACAATCTACTAGTTGCTATTTTATAGAAAATATTTTGTAGTATTATTTTGAGGGCTGAGGGAGGGACTCTGGAAAAAGTACATTTTAAATAAATTTCTGTGGCCACCATGGAGTGGCCCAACAGACTGTCCTTTAAAAGAACCTTCTACAAGGAGCATAGTTGGCTGATAGCCTCTAAATGCCACAGCTTCAGGATCCACCACAGTGGTGATGTTGAGACCATACCCTCCCCAGGCTGCTCCTAGCTGATTACTGATCATAGCAGAGGTAACAGATCTGGGTTATTTCTCCCCAACATGGGACTCCACTATTAGGCAGTCTCTGATAGGTGATATGCTCTGTTTAGTTCTGTGTCCCCACCCAAAGCTTATGTTGAACTGTAATCCCCACGTGTTGGAGAAGTGGCCTAGTGAGAGGTGACTGACTCAAGAGGGCGAGTTTCCCCCTTGCCGTTTTCATGATAGTGAGTTCTTACGAGATCTGGTTGTTTGAAAATGTGTAGCACTTCCCCCTTCTCTTTCTCGCTGTCTCTCCTGCTGCCATGTGAAGATGTGCTTACTCCCTTTTCGCCCTTCTGCCATGATTGTAAGTTCTCTGAGGCATCCCCAGCCATGCCTCCTGCACAGCCTGTGGAACTGTAAGTCAATTAAACCTCTTTTCTTCATAAATCACCCAGTCTCAGGTAGTTCTTTACAGCAGTGTGAGAACACACTAATACAGTAAGGGAATCCACTTTGTCTTGACCAAGTCTTTCTCAGAGCTGCACTGAAGTTTTGAACTCTTTTGATCGATCCTCTTTCCTTCCCGCTCTCCTTTCATGTATGTCAGATTAGCATTGTGGTCTTAAGGCCCTCTGTCGTCACTCCTACTTCCTCTCACCAGTATCATTCACAGGTATTTATCCCAGTAAATCTTCTGAATGTTTAATTCTGTCTTGGTGCATGCTCCTTGAGGGACTCAAACTGATACAACTTTCTTCTCCATTAAGTCACTCTTTATCTTGTAATAAAAATAAGTCTATTTTTAATCTTAAGAACTTTATCAACCACAGCATAAAAATTTTTTTAAAAATTTTACCTGGAGATATCATAACTTTTTAAATACTGGGTATATTTTTCCATTTTCATACTACTGATAAAGACATACCTGAGACTGGGCAATTTACAAAGAAAGAGGTTTAATTGGACTTACAGTTCCATATGGCTAGGGAAGCCTCACAATAATGGTGGAAGGCAAGGAGGAGCAAGTCAGGTCTTACATGGATGGCAGCAGGCAAAGAGAGAGTGCTTGGGCAGGGGAACTCCTCTTTTTAAAACCATCAGATCTCATGAGACTTTTTCACTGTCACAAGAAGAGCATGGGAAAGACTTGCCCTCATGATTCAATTACCTCCTACCAGGTCCCTCCCACAACATGTGGGGATTCAAGATAAGATTTGGGTAGAAACACAGCCAAATCATATCATTCCACCCCTGGCCCTTCCCAAATTTAACATCTTCCTATTTCAAAACCAATCATGCCTTCCCAACAGTCCCCCAAAGACTCAACTCATTTCAGCATTAACTCAAAAGTCCACAGTCTGAAGTCTCATCCAAGACAAGGCAAGCCCCTTCCACCTATGAGCTGGTAAAATCAAAGGCAAGTTAGTTACTTTCCAGATACATGATAAGAAAAAAATGGAATAATATCTTTAAAGTCCTGAGGGGGAAAAATAATGAAGCTGGAACTTTATGCGAAGCTAAATAATTTTTCAAGAGTGAGTGATAAATTTAAAAATTGAAATATATTAAGAGTTTACTGCCCTCAGCCCTTGCTGAAAGAACTACTAAATAATGTACTTCAGCAGGCTAAAAGATAAATAATTGCATACAGGATGGATGAACAAAGAAACCATTAAATATGTTGCAGATGTAAATTGTATTGGCTGTTTAAAAATACTTTTTCATGTTACTAAAATTTAGAAATCAGCATGAGCAATATAAGCACATAACACAAGCAAGATGATAGTATTTAGAGGGAAGCTAAAGTGAGGTCAAATCTTTATGTTGTTAGAAAGGAGATTAGAGATTCTAACTTTACATTTAATTAGAATATAATAAAGTCAAATATGTATGTGATTATTTTCTAAAAGAATAAAGACACAATCTATAACTGAATTCAGTGGAAGGAAAAAAGGATAAAGGATTGTTGAAAGAAGAACATTAGACATATTAAATTTAACAAAGTTTATTTGAACAAATAATGTATCTGGCAGCACTCAGAACCAGAAGAGATTCAGAGCTCCACCCAGCAGTGTGAGCAGCCCGCTTTTATAGGCCAAATATGGAAGCAAAGTTGAAAAATGACCTGATCAGCTAGGCTTTTGCCTTATCTGGCATAAGCTGATTCATGGTTAGCTGTGATTGGCTGAAATTCAGCTGCTTATGATTGGCTGAAACTCCACTATACGTATTACAAAAATATACAGTTGACCCTTGAAAAATGTGGGGTTTTGGGCTCCAACCTCTCACACAATTGAAAGTTTCCATATAAATTTTGACTCCCCCAAAAGTTAACTAATAGCCTACTCTTGACCGATCTTGCTTCATATATACTCCCAGTACTTTTCTTATATTATAGTAAATCCCAGACATCTTATAACTGAAATCTGGTTTTCTGAGGGTAAAAATTCAGAATGGTTTTAGCAAGATTCATAAATTGAAAAAAAGAAGGCACAAATAAAACAATGTTAGGAATAAAAAAGGGTGTAAAGACTTCAAAATATCATGTGAATACTATGATACCCTTATGCCAATAATTTAAACAATTCTAAATGAAGGCATAATTTTCTAGGAATACGTAAATTTACAAAATTTGCCCAAGAGAAAATGAAAAGCTTACTATAGTATAGTAGTTAATAACATCGATTCTACAGCCAGAACTCTTACTGCCTGGGTTCAGTTTTGGCTCTGTTACTTACAGTGAACTTGAGAAAACTACCTAATCCCTCTTTGCCTCAGTTTCCTCAGGTGCAAAATAGTAATACTAATTTTACCTAGCTTATAAGACTGTTGAACTGATTAGATAAGTAGTAATTGTAGAAATGCTTAATTAGAAGGAGGACTGACATGGTATAGGTGTATCCTATTGCAAATATGGTAATAACAAAATAACAAGAGATTACACCAGTAGTCCACAACAACCTTCCTTGAGAGAAAACAGAGCCAGAGAGATGTGCAGCGGTTTTACTATTGTCAAAGAACAGATAATTTCCATCTTATACAAGCTGTTCCAGCTAATAGACAAAGACAAAGCCATTTGACTTATTTTATGAGACAATATAATTTAATTCCAAAACCAGTAAAGAAAGTATAAAAAAGAAAACTATATGCCAAGTCACTTGTAAACATCAATGTAAAAACATTTAAGTAAAATATTAGGAAATCCAGTTTCGCAGCATAGAAAAAGAGGTTTTAAAAATAAGACTAACATGGTTTATTCCAGGAATGCACAGGTTTAACTTTAGAAAATGTATCAGTGTAATTTACCAAATAGCCAGTTAAGAGCCAACCCATATAACGACTGTAACAGGTACAGACCAAGAATTCAGTAAAGTTTAGTACTCATTTGTGATGTAAAAAGACAATTTCTAACATACTATAAATAATAGGAAACTTGATTATCTTTGTCATGAAAAAAGACATCTAACAAAAACCTACATCATAAAATAAATTTTATCATATATCATCAACTAAGTGTTTAGAAGATTTTCCCAGAAAGTCAGGAACAAGCCAAAAATACCCTTTATCACAGATATTATCAATACTATGCTAGAGGTTCTAATCAATAAAGCAATGCAGATCTAGCAATTAAAAAAGAGACAAAATTATCATTATGTCTTCATGGTATGGTGTCTATCAATCCTAAGAAATCATTCAGAACTAATAAAATTATTCAACATTTAAATCACATAAAACTGCCTTCAAAAATCAATAGCATTCCTAACAAGCTAGTATTTACACAAAACTTGAAAAAATCTAATTCAGCAATAAAAATAATTTCAACCCTAATCATAAATAAAACAAAACATTTGTAAACTTTTTGCTGAGAAAATTTTAAAATTTTATTGAAGAACATATAAGGAGTTTTTAATAAATGGACAGGTAAACTGTGCTCATGAATAAGAAGATTCAATATGGTAAAGGTGGTAATCCTCCCCCAAATGCATCTATAATTTCAATGCAATTCCAATATAAATCCTAACATGGTTTCCCATAAAACTTTATAAACATGTTAAAATTTATGTGGCAGAACAAAGGTCCAAAAATATCTGATACGTCTCTGAGAAAGAATAACAAGAAAGGGTTGCTTATTCTACCAGGTATCAGAATTTATTATAAAGCTAAGTAAAACTGTGGTTTAGGCTGAGTCACAGATAGAAGGTCAAGTGAACAGATTAGACATACCAGAAATAAATCATTGCATATATGGACATGTCATTTAGTAGAACTGGCATTACAGTTGAAAGGATGGACTATTTAATAAAAGATGCTGAGATAGCTAGGCTTCATGTAGGAAGAAAATTAGATCCCTAGCTCACATAAAAAACAAAAAGAGACTTCATGTAGATAAAAGACTTAAACATGAAAAGCAAAAAACCAATAACTAGAAGAAAATATAAGAAATATCTTTAACATATTCCCTATATCTTAGGGAATTCCTTTTATCTTGGGGAAAATTTCTTAAGCAATATAGAAAAAAGTATCAATTATACAGGAAAAGACTGATGACTTTGTTAAAGGGAAACTTCTGAATGACAACTGGGACAATAGTAATGCTAAAAGACAAACTGTAGGGTAAAACAGTGTATGTGTAACATACACAACAGGAAAATGATGATTAACCCAAATATGCAAAAACAAAAAACCATTTATATTCGTAAGAAAAACAGACAAAAACACCCAGTAGAAAAAAGAGCCTCCAAAAGTGAACAAGCAATTTACAAACATATCTAAGATGATACTCAAGTTCACCAGTAGTAATAAGGAAAATTAAAAATCAAATACCAGTGAGATTTAATTTCACTCTTAAAAGTTTGGAAAAAATTAAACTATCTGTCAATAATAATTGTTGTTGAGAATGCAGAGAAACAATTGCTTAAACACTGCTGTTAGGAGCATGAACTGATTCAATCATATCTGGAAGCCCATATCCTACAAGCCGGCAATGCTACCTTGAGTTTATACTTTAGAGAATCTCTTGCACCTGTTTATAAGAAGGAAATGGATAAACTATACTATATGTATACTATAGAATACCATACAGCAATGAAAAGAAATGATCCGGCTTGGACTATATAGATCTACATGAATAGTTATCAAATACAATGTTAAGCAGAAAAAAAATCAAGTTAAAGAATGACGGGTACATGATGCTGTCACTGAAACAAACGAGGTCCATATGCCCAAATGCAGTGGATAAGCCAACACCGAAGCACTGGGTTATGCTGTGAGAAAGGTTTATTGCAAGTCCACTGGCCACAAGAGAGGAAGAAATGCTCAAATCTGCCTCCTTGAGCTGGGGGTGGGTCAGATTTTAAAATGGGTAATGAGATGTGATCTGATTGGATCTGGTAATGAGGAGGGGCCAGGATGCACGCTTTGGCTGGATGCTGCCATGTGTGTCTGCTGATTCTTAATTCGGTCCTGATCCTCCGTGCCAGCACTTAGTTTCCCCTTGTGGTTGCACATTTGGTTGATCTGGGCATGCTCAGATTATGTGTCCTTTAACCTGGGGGTCCTTGGCAACTGAAAACAACTCACAACTTTGTCACATAAAAGTTGAATCAGTTGGTCTGATGTGATTACAATGTCATTCGTGGACAAAAATTAAAATACATGTAAATGCTACATATTTCCCTGGCTTTATAGGTATGCTGTACATATATATAAAATGAAAAAGTGGAAATTGAAGATTGCACACTAAATTCATGACAATGGTTGCATCTATGAGGCAGGGAGGGTTGTGAGATTATAGGTAAGGATGCTGAATAAAGGGAATTTGATTTCTATTAGTTGTTTTTAAAATAAATCAAATACAAAAATGATAACTGTCAATTCTAGATTGATGATACGTGCATCTTTGTCTTATTATTCGTTTTTTTCTGTAATTTAAAACCACACTTAAAATTATTATTCAAACAAAAACAGAAAACTCCAATCTACCCATGAGAAAAATATCAGAAAAATATCAATTTAAGGAAAGTCTACAAAACACCTGACCAATACTCCCCAAAACTGTCAAGATCAAGAAAAACAAGAAAAGACTGAAAAGCTGTCACAACCAAGATAGACCTAAGGAGACATGATAATGAAACATAATATGATATCTTGGATCCGATCTTGGAATAGAAGAAGAATAATGGATAATAGTTAAGGAAATCTGAATGAAGTATGAATTTTTGATAAGAGTAACATATAAATATTGGTAGATTAACTGTTACAAAGGCATGGTACTAATGTAAAATATTAATAATAGGAAAACTTTGTCCTACCTTTCCAATTTTCTTTAAAATTATTGTAAGATAAAAAAAAGTATATGTAAAAAATGAAATAGGTATACTATTCTTCCAATTTTGTGAGTGTGTGAGAGTGTACACAAAAAGACAAGCAGAATATTTATGAAAAATATCAATGGTCAGGTCTAAATGGTGAAAGTATGGGTAGTTTTTCTCTTTTGTTCTTTCATTTTTCAAATTCCTGACTTCTAATATATGACAAATGTAATATACTGATACATTTTAGCTAACAGAAACATTATCAGGACTTTGGCACTGTTCCTATCAGCTCATGGGAATTATTGGCCCCATTCTCCTAATACCCATTTCCTATATTTCCCTGGGATGCTTGCTAAAACTGTAAAACTTCTATAGTAACAATTTCCAGGGAAGAAGCTTGAGAATTTATGTTTTAACAAGCCTCCAGGTGATTCTGGGGTGTGCATGTGGTGGATGTTCAGATAAGTTTAGGAAACTGACTCAGCTAATTTTCACTTAACGCTCAGCTCAGTGTCAGCTCTGCTGTCAAGCCTTTTCTGCCCATTTCAGGCACTTAGAATCCCCCTTCCCTGTATCCTGCCTGTACCACACACACAATTCCATTCCTGTTCTTCTAACAATGCAGCATAGTTTTTTCTACATTTTTCTCTCTGGCTGTTTTGCATATTTTTTTGTTATCCCATTGAACAATAGCACCTGGTAGGCCCTCAATACGCATTATTTAGATAAATGCATGGAAGCATAGATAACCAAATGGGCTACTTTTAAATAAATGGCATGATTCTAAGAATTTCATCAGCATCTATCTTCAAGCCCCTCAGTAATGGCATCCCTGGTTGCTTTACAATGGGTAGGGTCAGCTTCTTTTATTATCTCTTTAGAATGAAGCATGGAAATTTATTCCAAAACATATAGCTTTAGGCTTGGATAATGGTCAGAAAATCTAGAAGTATAAATATATATTTGAATCATCTGAGAATCTATTGAAAAACAAACTTGTGTTTGATGAGTAGTGCTTACCCTGGGCCAGGCCACTCAGTGCTTCAGCTGTGCTGTCTAAGGTGGAGCCTCAACTTGCATGGGACCTTTGAAGTCTACATTAAAGTAATTGAAATGAAATAAATTTAGTTCCTCAGTCATGTAAGTCATATATTTCAACTACTCAAAGGCCACATGTAGCGGCCACTGTATTGGAAAGTGCAGCCATGGAACATTTCCGTCATCACAGAAAGTTCTATAGGAGAGTGCTGACCTAGATGATTTCTTTTTATCCTTCAAATCAGGTAAGTCTCTTATTTAAGGCTTCCCTCATGCCGCCAAGCCATGTTCTGTTTGCTTCACAGTGACAGAAATGTCCTGGGCACCAGGGGTTCAGAGACGAAGAAAATGTCATTGCTGTCCTGGAACAGCTTAAAGCAGGGATTCTTAAGGGGGTGATTTTGCTGCCTAGGGGACATTTGGCAAAGTCTGGAGATATTTTTGATTAACATAAAAAGTGTGTGTGTGTGTGTGTGTGTGTGTGTGTGTGTGTGTGTGTGTGTGTGTGTGTGTGTGTGTGTGTGTGGTATGTTCTACTGGCACACAGAGGGCAAGGATCCTGGATAGAGGTTGGGGATGTCTTGACAATACACAAGACAGCTTCCCCTCCCTATCATCAAACACCTGGCCCAAAATGTCAGTAATGCCAAAGCTGAGCAACCCTGTCTTGAAGCCTTGTTGGGGAGAGAGACACAGGAGCGAAAGTACCAGTGTTATGTGGAAGGTAAGCAGAGAGCAGGTGAGTACAGCAGTGGAACTGGGATGATTCCCAAGCTGAGTCTGGAAGAAGCTGCACAGCTAGTCACTCCTATGATCTAACAACGTTTTGCCCATTCCTCTCTACGGCACCTAACACTGTGATGCATTTTAACCACTGTGATGCATTTTAGCCATCGGTTTGCACACACTTCCCTCCTGTTAGGCTATGAATTCTTCAAGAGCAGGTACCATGTTTAACGAAGTATGCCCAGGACTTTGCTCACTGCCTGGATGCTACAGTAGAACAAGAAAGTTTGCATGGGTGAACCATGGTAGGCGGACATTGGCTCTCTCGCCTCTTCCCAAATCAAGGATCAAGTGCATCTTCATAAATCCACAGGTGGATTGTTTTGCTACCTCTAGAAGTATTTTCTAAAACAAGGTATAGCAACCTGTTGAGTGAATTTGTCACCAGAGATTATATTTTCGGAAAAAGCCCTATCCTCAGGTAGTTGTTCCTAAGAGGTGAGTTGTAGATTTAGTTCACATACCTTAGTGGCTTAAAATGCTCTACATACCTGTCTTCCCAACAGCATCAATTCATCATGCAGCACAATATCAAGTCAGAACAGCCAATGCTGAAAAGAGTGACAATTTCCTCTCATGATTCAATGCAGTTGGAGCCAGGGACAGGGAGACAATAGCTGCAAGGAGAAGTGATGACAACCCTACTTTAATATAGCAGTTCCTTTTGAATTTTATAGGCTTACCCATTAATCTCTAGAATTTTGAAAAAATTCCTTAAGTGATGTGAACAAATAACACCTTGCTGTGGGTTGGCCTTTTCTTTTCCCTTGAGGATTACACAAATATGTCAACATTAGAAATGATCCTTGGCTTTGAATTATGTGAAGACCGCAGAAGGATTGGTTGGTAAGCACCCACATCCTAGGGTGAGAATCACACCCAGTTTACATCTCCCTGTACACACTTGTATAAAGCAACTATAAGACACACAAGGGATCTGGAAGCCAGCTCCTCATAAGTAAGATTGATAAGAGCTCTCAAGCAGCATGTCTGAGGTTCAATAACTCACTCTGTCTGGGGCCTTTTGTGTGTCTCACTTTCTTCTTATCAGAGCATGAGCATTGCAGTCTGTGTTGGAACATTCCCTTCCTCCTTCCGGGCTTTTGATTACCCAGTCCTTCTTTTCTTTTACTACTTGCTCAAAGCAGCTCTTTCTTAGCCATTTCTAAAAAAGGTTTGTGAGACGCTGTGGGACTGTGTCTCTAAATTGGGCCCTGTGTCACTATATCCTCATTCTCTGCAGCTGCTGAATTCTTTCTATGGGATCAGCCTTCTTCTAAGTGCCAGGGTGATGGGAACATAGCTGTAAACTGATTTTGACAGGAAGCATCACTTCCGGCTGTAAACAAGTCCCTGGTTTATGCAGCACATGACAGGTAAACATGTCTCATTCTGCCCCCTCGACTGTTAATCAAAAGGCCTTGCTGCTCAATTGTATACCAGATGATGTCGCATATGCATGTACTTGCCACTAATGACAAGGCCTGATACCATGCAGTAGACATCTCTTGAGACCTCAGCCACTTTCTCTGGGAACTGACCCCATTCTCCCTTCTCTACATGATCACTATGGGTGGTTTCCCAACTACAATGCTTGTAGCATGCATCCTGCCACTCTGGCCACAGACAACTACACTAGAGAAAAGCAGCCCGTCCAAGATTCCTTCTCTAAGAATTTAGAACTGGAGAGGGAGGAGAGAAAGGGAGATAGAGAGATTGATTCTACCAGAGACAATGGGATGTGATGGCATGGTTGTTGGAACCATGGCTGCAACTATAAAGCACAAATTGGAGAGCAGATGAAGTGGGTTCACAGAGAGAGGCAATGATGAAGCCATAGGGATGCAGGTTTCCCTATGGCTTTCCTCCTGCCAACTCCTGTCCTTCTTTAGGTCAGGCTGCATTCATAACGTGGGACCATAAGACATCGTTTCCTTAAAACCAATACCCCTGATTTTGCTAAGGTGAGTTGGAGCAAATTGATTTCTTTTACACACACACATACATACTCACACACCCCACATGAGACAGACGGGTAGGCAGAGCTCCCTGGCAGAAACTCCGGCTGACCTGCACACTGGAAGAATGTACGCTGGGGTGGAGCCTTGGGAGGTTCCAGTGGTTTGCAGTGGGAAGGAGCCTGCTGTCCTCTTCCTGGGTGAAACCTGGGATTCAATCCCCAGGCAGGAAACGCACCAGCAGGACTCTGGATTTGCGGAGAGTCTGTTTCTTTTTTTTCCTTTTCACCCAATAAATACCATTTTTCTCACCCTTCAAAGTGTCTGCAAACCTAATATTTCATGGTTATGTGACAAGGAAGGACCCCAACTTTAGCTGAACTAAGGAGAAAGTCCTACAACACACACATGGAGCTCAGCAAATGGAGGATGTAGTGGGTAGAATTTTTAAATGGCCTCTCTGATTTCTATCCCTGGTATCCACATCTTTGCATCACCCTCTCCCCTTCAGTTGTGGAAGGGATATAGAACTTGCTTCTGAAAAGTAAAGGTGAAGAAATCCTGCAGTTGACTTGAAGTTAATAAAAAGGGAGATAATCTTGGGTAGGCGTGCATTAATGAATTGAGTTCTTGGACAATGTCAGAAGTAAGAAGTAAGTCTGGAGTCAGAGACTCACTCTTTCCTGTTAGCCTTGAAAAGACAAGATGCTTGAGTTCTATAGCTGCAAGGAAATCAGTTCTGCCAATAACCACGTGTTCTTGGAAAAAGGACCCCACCCCCACCCCCTCGAAGCCTCAGATGCCACTTTAGACCCTCCCTGATCCTGACTGTAGTTTGTGAGACACTGAACCTGGACTCATGGTCTATTGGAGCTGTTTTATGTTTTATATTTTTTTTATGGAGTTTCACTCTTGTTGCCCAAGCTGGAGTGCAATGGTGTGATCTGGGCTCACTACAACCTCTGCCTCCCAAGTTCAAGCAATTCTTCGGCCTCACCCTCACAAGTAGCTTGGATTACAGGCACCCGTCACCACACCTGGCTCATTTTTTGTATTTTTAGTAGAAATGGGGTTTCACCAGGTTAGCCAGGCTGGTCTTGAACTCCTGATCTCAGGTGATCCACCTGCCTCGGCCTCTCAAAGTGGTGGGATTACAGGCTTGAGCCACCATGCCTGGCCTGGGAGCTGTTTTAAGTTTTAAGCTGTTAATTTTTGCCAATTTGTTATGTAGCAAAGAAATGGCTGTGTTGTCTGTTATTCCAGTCCCACTCTTCCCACCTCTCTCCTTTGGTTAACAACTAGCATTTCAGGTCTGAGCTGTCATGACTCCAACCTACTTGTCAAGACGAACTCTTAAAGGCCAGGTTAAATATATTTCTTCTTATTTTCCATCCTTTAGTCATCGGCTGAGTCTTTTCCTGCACTGAAATCTAGTGAGAATCACTCCTCAGCTGATTGTCATGGACTCCACGGGTTGCCATTAAGAATACCTCAGCCACTGGCAGCAGTGAGAAGAGAAGTGGATGGAGGAGGGGGTTGTTTAGAAAATGCCTGGTCCCAAGGGCAGAAGCAGTTTTGAAGTTGTACCTGATTTGACACAAAACTCCAGTATAAGACTTACTGATGTGACTCCCCTCATGTTTTCGTGGACGTAGGGCTCTCGGGGGATATCAGGCAAAGATTCTGCTGTGGCAGGAAGAACCGTGGCTCCCCGCCCACATCCCTTCATTCAGCTCCCTCCTCCATTGACCAAAATCCACCAAGTTGTCAACACTAGCTGGCTCCTGGCTATTCAGAATGTCTCTGGAAACCAAGAAGGCTAGGAGGCATGAGATCTGGATGTTGGGCTGGTGAGGCCTCTAGTAACCAACCCAACTGTAAAGAAGTAATAACATATGGCATCTGCATAATGGTCTACAGATTCCAAATTGCTTTAAGCTCTATTTATCCTTTCGGTCTCTTAACAGCCCTGGAAGAAAAGCAGTTGTCATCATTCCTGTTTTACAGATGAAGAAATTGAGGTCCAGAGAAGTTAAATAACCTTCCTAAGATTACACAGCTTAGTAAGTGGTAGAACCATGGCTGGAAGCCAGGTCCTTCCTCATAGCAAGTCCTGGCTCATTCATTCCTTTTCCAAAGACTTGCTGAACATCTTCTAGCTGTCAGGTACAGGGCTGCCTCCTGGGGATGTGGCAGTGAACAGGCGAGGCATGGCCCTGAAACATCAAATAGACAACCACAGAAATAAGTGAATTAAATGAGATTATGAAGGAGACACAGGTTTCGACAATGGTTTAATAGAGTGATCTCTAACCAAGTTTGGAGAGATGAGAAAGTCTCTATAAAGCAGTCACATCCATGTAAGCTAAGATCTGAAAGACAAAAGTTGTTACCCAGGAGCGTGGCAGTAGTGAAAGCATTCCAGATCCAGGGAATACCTTGGCACTTTTCTGGAAGAGAAAAATCTGTTAACAAGATCGCAGGGTAGCAAAAAGGAGAAATGGAGCAAGATGAGGCTAAGGAGGCAGGCAGGGGCCAGACCAGGAAGTGCCTTAAAGCTCTGCTTAAAGATATTTGGCACAATTTGAAGAGCAATGGGAAGCCTTGAAGGTTTTTAACCAGAAGAGTCACATATTTAGATTTGTATTTTTAAAATATCACACTGGCTGCTGTTTAGGAAAGATGCTGGGGGCAGAAGAGGGTAAGGGTGGAAAGTAGGAGATAAATTAGGAGCTGCTGCAACAGTCGCAGCAAAGGACAATGGTGAATGTGATGGCAATGGGGATGCGGGGAAGCAGGGGCCCTCATGGCTGATTGGATATGGTGCTGGTGAGTGAGGAAGGGTCACAGATTTCATCCTCCCATGGGCGTTTGCTATCCTCCAGACTAGGGGCTATACTAATCTGGACTCTTCCTCTCCTGAAGGCAAGATATTAATAGCACAACATTTCATTAGCCAATCCATGCCAGACATTAGACATAAACTCCAAAAGCTACATGTGGGGCCACAAATTAGCCAAAATCAGCTTCTTGATACCACCTTTGTATCAAGAAGGAGGAGACCTGGAGGAAGGAGAAAGCCAACAGAGCAAAGAAAAATGGCAAACCGATTTATGTCAGCCATCATTGGTGATGGCCTAAATGCCTAAAGATTGTCCAAGGGAAACCCAAAGGGCCATAAGGATAATGCCAGCAAAGGCTCTTGCTTCAAATGCAAGAAAAGTGGGCACTGGGCACAGGAATGCACTAAGGCTTCACCAGGCCCCTGCCCTCAATGTGAAAGCACCAGTTGTGACCCCTGGCACTGGAGAATTGACTGCCCCTGCTCCCACAGAGGGGCTCAGTCAGTCAAAACTCTAGCAGTGCATAAGGAGAAATCAGATGAAGATTGCAGGGGCCCAGGGCCTTCCTCACTGCCCCTGCCTAGGAACATCGTAATTACTACTGAGGAACCCTGGGTAATTCAACATCAGGGGTACCCAAATTCTGTTTTTGTTTGATACAGGGTTCAATTACTCTGTGCTAACTGCTTATGCAGGAAAACTATCCTCCCAATTTATGAGTAATATGGGAATGGAAGGGAAGCCACAAACAAGATTATTTACTCCTCCTTTGATTTGTCAATTTGAGAAACAAATCTTCCAACAGGAATCTTTAGTAGTACCAAGCTGCCCAGTCCCCCTGTTGGGAAGGTATATTATGGTTAAAATAGGGGACACTACTATAATTTAAGCATCACCTGGTGAAATTGCTATTAGTCAAAAATACAGGCAATGTCCCAGACCATATCAATAAATAGGTTAATCCACCGGCATGGTATAGCGCAAGACTGGGGAAGACTAAAAGAGCAGTGCCAGTCAAAATACAGCTTAAAGACCCCAGCTATTTTCCCAATCAAAAACAATACCCAGTTAAGCAGAAAGCAAGTAAAGGCCTAGCACCCATAGTTGACATATTACTTTACCTATGGGCCTTAAAACCCTGCAATTTTCCCTGCAATACCCCCATCTTACCTGTTCTAAAGACTTCAAGGGAATACTGGCTAGTACAGAACCTCAGAATAATGAATGAGGCTGTTATCTCTGTTTACCCATTGGTGGCAGATCCATATACCCTCCTGGCTCAGATGCCAGGGGATGCAAAATGGTTCTCAGTCCTAGCCCCACATTCTCCATTCCTCTGGCCCCGAGTCCCAATATCTTTTTGCTTTTGAATGGGAAAATCCTAACACCAGAGAAACACAATACACTTGGACAGTGCTCCCTTGGGGCTTTCCAGATAGCCCCTACTTCTTTGCCTGCACATTAGAGAGGGATTTGAGGGATTTCCAGTTAGAAAACAGAGGTGTTCTTCAGTACGTGGATGACCTTGTGTATAGCCCAACCCAGGAGGTTTCTGACCAAAATACTATAAAAACTTTGAATTTCCTGGCAGACAGAGGATATAAAGTGTCCAAAAACAAGGCTCAGATTACTCTCCAATGGGTCCAATATTTAGAATGTGTCTTCACACCTGGAGCCCAGCAAATATCCCCAGAACGAGTGCAAGCCATATGTGGTTTGGTCCCTCCTCCCCCTCCGCTTTCCCAAGCAGCAGCTTTGTTTCTTTTGGGGGATGGTCAGGCTTTGGAGAATATGAATACCAAATTTCAGGCTCATAGCAAAGCCCCTATAAGAAGCAACAAGGGGGGCTGAAAATATGCTAATGGAATGGACCCCAGAAATGAGGGAAGCCTTTGCTAAGTTAAAACAGGCTCCCACTCTTGGTATCCCAGACCTAATAAGACCTTCTCCTTGTATGTAGCAGAGAAGAAGGGCATACTGTGAGAGTGCTAGCCCAGAAATTAGGATCAGAACCCAGACCAACCACCTACTTTACAAAAAAGTTGTACAAAGGGGTCTCAGGATGGCCAAGTTGACTGCGGGCAATAGCAGCCACTGCTATGTTAGCGGAGGAAGCCCCTAAAATCACCCTAGGCCAATTAATGGAAGTTATAGCCCTCCATCAGGTAACGTTAATCTTAGAAATAAAGGGACACTTCTGGATGACAGGAGAAAGTCAACTAAATATCAGGCCATGCTCCTAGACAATCCAGTTATAACTCTTTTTTCTTTTTTTGCAAATACAGATATTAATACAATTGTAATCAATAACCACCTTAAATGTGAATAGTCTACATATACCAATTAAAAGAGAGAGAATAGAATTTAAAAAAAAGACCCAATTACATATTGTACACAAGAAACCAACTTTAAATATAGAAACAGGTTAAAAGTAAAGAAATGGAGAAAGAAATACCATGCTAACACGAATCAAAAGACGTCTGAAGTAGCTGTATCAATTTCGGACAAAGTAGGCTCCTGAGCAAGGAAAATTATTAACAGGGATAAAGAAAGGAATTGTATCACAATGAAGGGTCAAATGCTCCAAGACCTGACAATTCTTAATGCATATGCACCTAACAGAGCATCAAAATGTGAAGCAAAAACAGATAAAATTGCAAGGAGAAATAGTTGAACTCATGATCACAGTTGGAGACATCAACATCCATCAGTAATTAACAGATTAAATATGCAAAAAATCAGTAACAATACAGTTCAACTAAACACCACCAATCAACTAGATCTAGGTGATATTTATATAGTACTTCACCCAACAACAGCAGAACACACATTCTTCTCAAGTTCACATAAATTATTCACTGAGACGAACTATATTCTGGGCCATAAAACACACCCGTAAAAAATTTTTAAAGAACACAAATAATCGAGTATATGCTCTCAGACCACAATACAATTAAACTAGAAAGCAATCTCAGAAAGATAGATGGGAAAATCTCAAAACATTTGGAGATTAAACACCACACTTCTAAATAACACATGGTTCAAAGTCTCAAGAGAAATTTAGTATCTCGCGTGAAGTGAAAATGAAAAGCCAGTGTGGTGGCTCACGCCTGTAATCCCAGCACTTTCGGAGTCCAAGGCTGGGTGGGCGGATCATGAGATCAGGAGTTCAAAACCAGCCTGGCCAACATGGTGAAACCCTGTCTCTACTAAATATAGAAACATTAGCTACTTAGGAGGCTGAAGCAGAAGAATCGCTTGAACCTGGGAGGTGGAGGTTGCAGTGAACCAAGATCACGCCACTGTACTCCAGCCTAGTGACAGAGCAAGACTTCATCTCAAAAAAAAGAAGAAAATGAAAATACAATGTATCAAAATGTGTGGGATGCATCAAAAGCAGTGCTTGGAGGGAAATCTGTGGCAGCGAGAATACATACAGATGCTCCTCAGTTTATGATGGGGTTACATCCCAATAGACTCATTATTATTATATTATTATATTTTAGGTTCTGGGGTACATGTGCAGATCTTGCAGGATTGTTGCATAGGTATACACATGCCATGGTGGTTTGCTGCATCCATCCCCCCATCATCTACATTAGGTATTTCTCCTATTATCCCTCCCTAATCCCCCTACCTCCTGCTATCCCTCCACTACCCCCACACCCCCAACAGGCCCTGGTCTGTGATGTTCCCCTCCCTGTGTCCATGTGTTCTCATTGTTCAACATCCACTTATGAGTGAGAATATGTGGTGTTTGGTTTGCTGTTCTTGTGTCAGTTTGCTGAGAATGATGGTTTCCAGATTCATCCATGTCCCTGTAAAGGACAGGAACTCATCCTTTCTTATGGCTGCATAGTATTCCATAGTGTATATATGCCACATTTTCTTTATCCAGTCTATCATTGATGGGCATTTGGGTTAGTTCCAAGTCTTTGCTATTGTAAACAGTGCCACAATGAACATACATGTGCATGTGTCTTTATAGCAGAATGATTTGTAATCCTTTGGGTATATACCCAATAATGGAATTGCTGGGTCAAATGGTATTTCTATTTCTAGACCATTGAGGAATCGTCACACTGTCTTCCACACTGGTTGAACTAATTCACACTCCCACCAACAGTGTAAAAGCATTCCTATTTCTCAACATCCCGTCCAGCATCTGTTGTTTCCATATTTTTTAGTGATTGCCATTCTAACTGGTGTGAGATGGTATCTCAGTGTGGTTTTGATTTGCATTTCTCTAATGGCCAGTGATAAAGAGCATTTTTTCATATGTTTGTTGGCTGCATAAATGCCTTCCTTTGAAAAATATCTGTTCATATTCTTTGCCCACTTTTTGATGGGGTTGTTTTTTTCTTGAAATTTAAGTTATTTGTAGGTTCTGGATATTAGCCCTTTGTCAGATGGGTAGGTTGCAAAAATTGTTTCCCATTCTGTCAGTTGCTGGTTCACTCTAATGAGAGTTTCTTTTGCTGTGCAGAAGCTCTTAAGTTTAATTAGATCCCATTTGTCGATTTTGGCTTTTGTTGCCATTGCTTCTGGTGTTTTAGTCATGAAGTCCTTGCCAATGCCTATGTCCTGAATGACATTGCCTAGGTTTTCTTCTAGGTTTTTTTTTTAAATGGTGTTAGGTCTTTTGTTTAAATCTTTAATCCATCTGGAGTTAATATGTGTATAAGATGTCAGGAAGGGGTCCAGTTTGAGCTTTCTGCATATGGCTAGCCAGTTTTCCCAGCACCGTTTATTAAACAGGGAATCCTTTCCCCATTCCTTGTTTTTGTCAGGTTTGTCAAAGATCAGATGGTTGCAGATGTGCAGCGTTACTTCTGAGGCCTCTGTTCTGTTCCATTGGTCTATATCTCTGTTGTGGTACCAGTACCATGCTGTTTTGATTACTGTAGACTTGTAGTAGTTTGAAGTCAGGTAGCATGATGCCTCCAGGTTTTTTTTTTTTTTTTTTTTAATTTTTTGCTTAGTATTTTATTGGGTATGAGGGCGATTTTTTGGTTGTGTATGAAGTTTAAGGTGATTTTTTCCAGTTTTGTGAAGAAGGTTAATGGTAGCTTGATGGGGATAGCATTGAATCTATAAATTACTTTGGGCAGTATGGGCATTTTCACAATACTGATTCTTCCTAACCATGAGCATGGAATGTATTTCCATCTGTTTGTGTCCTCTCTGATTTCCTTGAGCAATGATTTGTAGTTCTCCAGTTATAACTCTTAAGACTTGCGACACTTTAAAGCCAGTGCCATTGTTGCCCACAGGCCCAATAATTGATTATTCCTGTGAGCAGGTCATTGTACATACATATGTTAGCCAGCCTGATTTAAGAGACCAGGCTATCCCAGATTCTGAGGATGACTGGTTCATAGACAGCAGTAGTTTTGTGTCAAATGGGGAGTGCAGAGCTGGATATGCAGTAGTAAATCATGACACAATTATTGAAGCCAAGCCAGTGCCCCCTGGCACATCAGCAAAAAAGGCTAAAATTACTGCTCTTACTCAAGCATTAATGTTGGGACAAGGGAAAAATCTTAACATCTATACAGATTGTACATATGCATTCCTTGTGGTTCATGCTCATGCTGCAATCTGGAAAGAAAGGGGATTATTTACTAGCAAACACTGCCCTATAAAGCATGGGCCTGAAATTCTTCAGCTATTGAAACCAATGCACCTGCCAAAGGTGATAGCAAATGTGATAGCAAAAGTGATAGCAAAAATGCTATCATTCATTGTAGCCAGCACCAAAGGGACTTAACCCCTACAGCTCAAGGGGACAGAAAGGCTCACAGGGAAGCCAAAGCTGCAATCTTCAGGGTGTAATCCCAACAGATCCTAGCACTGTTTCCTTTCCACAATTCCCTAATAGAACCCCAATACACACTACAGAAAGAACAGCTAATAAAAACCCAAGGGAGATAAAAACAAGGATTCTGGTGGCATATGAGGTAAAAAATATATTTCCCTCAGGCAGCCTAGTGGAAAGTTATAAAAGCCCTGCCTTATTCTTCCCATGTTGGGAGGGATTCAACTCTGGCCGTGGTAATCAAATTCTTTACTGCTCTAACTCAGCTTCAATTGCTAAGTAGGTCTGCCAACACTGCTCACTGAGTGCACTCAATAATCCGGGCAACAAAATGCTCCCTGTAGTAAAACCAATCCGAAGGAGGGGAACTTACCCAGGGGAAGACTGGCAATTAGACTTTATCCATATGCCAGCTTGCAAAGGATACAAATTTTTGTTAGCACTAGTAGATACTCTTACTGGTTGGGTTGAAGCTTACCTCATCAAAACAGAAAAGGCTAATGAGATTACAAAAGTCCGCTTAAAAAAAATAATTTGGAGGGATCCAAGATGGCGGAGTAGGAACAGCTCTGGATTGCAGCTCCCAGCGATAGAGTGGGGGGTGAGTGGTCGCCACATTTCCAGACAGATTTTTATTGCTCACAGACCAGAAGATCCTGGGGTGGAGGAGCGCCACGGGTCTCCAGAGTCGCTGTTTTGGCTGGCACGGAGGGCCTCCACACAAAAAACTCACACGGGTCCAGATGCCATTTCAGCTGATGACTGGAGTGCCTGGGAGACAGAGTCACCCATTCAACTGATAAAAAGGGGACTGAAATAGGGAGCCAGGCCAGGAGATTCTTGGGTGAAAAAGTGCCACGAGTCTCCAGTGTAGCTGTTTCAGCCGGTGCAGCAGGTCTCCACACAAAATCTCACACAAATCCAGATGCCTTTTCAACTGGTGATTGGAATGCCTGGGAGAGAGTCACCCGTTCAACCGAAGAAAAGGGGACTGAAACAGGGAGCCAGGCCAGGAGATTCCTGGGTAAAAAAGCGCCATGAGACCCCAGCACAGCTGTTTCAGCCAGCGCAGTGGGTCTCCGCACAAGAACTCACACATATTTGGGCACCATTTCAACTGGTGACTGGAATGCCTGGGAGACAGGTCACCCGTTCTACTGAAAAAAAAAAAAAGGGGGTCTGAGGCAGGGAGCCAGGTGACGAGGCACAGCCGGTCCCACGCCCACAAAGACCAGCAATCTGAAACGCCCTGGACTGAGAGTTTCACAGCCAGCACAGCTGAACCTGGGATGGTCCAGCTCTCTGGGGGAGGGGCATCTGCCGTCACCGAGGCAGTCCACCACTACCAAGGTAGTCCGCCATTGCTGAGGCAGCCCGCCATTGCCGGGGCAGTCTGCCATCATGAAGAGAGTCCACCACTACAGAGGCGGGTCGCCATTGCCGAGGCAGTCTGCCATCATGGAGAGAGTCCACCATTACAGAGGCGGGTCGCCATTGCCGAGGCAGTCTGCCATCATGGAGTGAGTCCACCATTACAGAGGCGGGCTGCCATTGCCAAGGCAGTTCTAACTATATCCCTATAAACAGGACTGCAGGGAAGTTTACATGGCAGCTGGGCAGAGCCCACTGCAGCTCAGCAATGGCTCTGCTGGCAGACTGTGACTAGGCTGCCTCCTCACTGGGCAGGGCAGCCCTGAAAAAATGCAGCAGCATGACAGAAACTTATAAGTAAAACCCTACCTTCCTGGGACAGAGCACCTGGCAAAAAAGAAGGCGGTTATGAGTTCTGCTGCAGCAGACTTAAATGTACCTGCCCAGCAGCTCTGAATGGAACAACGGAGGTCACAGCTCAGCACTTGAGCTCCTATAAGGGACAGACTGTCTCTTCAAGCAGCTCCCTGACCCCTGTATATCCAAAGAGTCACCTCATAAAGCAGAGCTCAGACTGACATCTGACAGGTATCCTTCTGGGACAAAGATAGCAGAAGAAGAAACTGGCAGCAACTCTTACTGTTCTGCAGCTGCTGCAGGTGAGCCCCAGGCAAGTCCTACAGCAGAGGAGCCTGACTGGTAGAAGGAAAACTAAGAAACAGAAAGAAATAACTTCATCATCAACAAACAGGTTGTCCACCCAGAGACCCCATCTGAAAGTCACCAACTACAAAGACCACAGGTAGATAAATCCACAAAGATGGAAAGAAACCAACACACAAGGGATGAAAACATCCAAAACCAGAACACCTCTCCTCCTCCAAGGGATCACAACTCCTCACCAGCAAGGGAACAAGGCTGGATGGAGAATCAGTCTGGTGAGTTGACAGAATCAGGCTTCAGAAGGTGGGTAATAAGAAACTTATCTGAGCTAAAAGAACATGTGCTAACCCAATGCAAAGAAACTAAGAACCTTGAAAAAAAGATTTGATGAAATGCTAATGAGAATTAACAGCTTAGAGAGGAATATAAATGAATTGATGGAGCTGAAAAACAACACAAGAACTTTACGAAGCATACACAAGTTTCAATAGCTGAACTGACCAAGCAGAAGAAAGGATATCAGAGGTCGAAGATCAACTCAATGAAATAAAATGAGAAGGCAAGATTAGAGAAAAAAGAGTAAAAAGAAATGAACAAAGCCTCCAAAAAATATGGGATTATGTGAAAAGACCTAATCTATGTTTGATACATGTACCTGAATGTGACGGAGAGAATGAATACAAGCTGGAAAACGCTCTTCAGGATATTATTCAGGAAAACCTCCCCAACCTAGCAAGGCAGGCCAATATTCAAGTCTAGGAAATATAGATAACACCACAAAGATATTCCTCAAGAAGAGCAACCCCAAGGCACATAATCGTCAGATTCACCAGGATTGAAATGAAGGAGAAAATGCTAAGGGCAGCCAGAGAGAAAGGCCAGGTTACCCACAAAGAGAAGCCCATCAGACTCACAGCAGATCTCTTGGCAGAAACCTTACAAGCCAGAAGAGAGTGGGGGCCAATATTCAACATCCTTAAAGAAAAGAACTTTCAACCTAGGATTTCATATCCCGCCAAACTAAGTTTCATAAGTGAAGGAGAAATAAAATCCTTTACAAACAAGCAATCACTCAGAGATTTCATCACTACCAGGCCTGCTTTACAAGAGCTCCTGAAAGAAGCACTAAACATAAAAAGGAACAACCAGTACCAGCCAGTCTAAAACGTACCAAATGGTAAAGAACATTGACACAATGAAGAAACTGCATCAACTAACAGGCAAAACAACCAGCTAGCATCAAAATGGCAGGATCAAATTCACACGTAACAATATTAACCCTAAATGTAAATGGGCTTAATGCCCCAATCAAAAGACACAGATTGGCAAATTGGATAAAAAGCCAAAATCCATTGGTATGCTATATCCAGGAAATCCATCTCACATGCAAGGATACACATAGGCTCAAAATAAAGGGATGGAAGAAGACTTACCAAGCAAATGGAGGGCAAAAAAAAAAAAAGCCAGAGTTGCAATCCTAGTCTCTGATAAAACGGATTTTAACCCAACAAAGATCAAAAGAGACAAAGAAGGATATTACACAATGGTAAAAGGATCAATGCAACAAAAAGAGCTAACAATCCTAAATGTATACACACCCAATACAGGAGCACCCAGATATATAAAGCAAGTTCTTAATCACCTACAAAGAGACTTAGACTCCCACTCAATAATAGTGGGAGACTTTAACACTCCACTGTCAATATTAGATCAACGAGACAGAAAATTAACAAGCATACCCAGGACTTGAACTCAGACCTGGACCAAGCAAACCTAATAGACATTTACAGAACTCTCCACCCCAAATCCACAGATTATACATTCTCCTCAGCACATCACACGTACTCTAAAACTGACCACATAATTGGAAATAACTCACTCCTCAGCAAATGCAAAAGAATGGAAATCATAACAAACAGTCTC
>CAUYQU010013842.1:0-10077 GCA_963574635.1 Cheracebus regulus | reverse complement strand
CTGTAGACTCTCCTTCAGCTGCGGGATGAGCATCTTATAACGCTGCACAGGATCGAAGTCCTGTTGCTGTTGCTGCAGAAGGCCGCTCTGGGCAGGGCCCACCAGTTGTGCTGGCGGTTGCGGCTGCTGCTGGGGACCTGGGCCGCCAGCCGAACTGGGACCCGATACACCAGGAGCTGAGGAAGCCGCTGAAGCTTGCTGCTGGGATGTAGCCATCTTCCTCGCGGACCGCCGGAAGTGCGTCACAAGTGCGTCTCTCCCGGTTGCTTTTCAGCATCCCCATCTCTAGTCTCCGTTTGCTAGATAGTCCCGCCTCTCAGGGAATTCAGCCAATGGATGGGAAGGAAGTGCCCCTACGTTCTGTCACTCTCAAATCCGAGGTTCAGACTGAGATATCTTTCCACCAATCACAGAAGCATATCACCCAGACGCTCGCCAATCCGTGTGTGTTTCCAATCCGGACTTCACTTCCCCGCAGGCGTTGCGGCCTGAGGAGACCCGTCGGGTCCTCAGCGTCTTGGCGGTAGTTAGTTGGAATCGCAGCTTCGAGTCCGTCACCGGTGCTGCCTGCGTGTTCACCTGAGTCTCGCTAGAGCTCTTCTCGCCCGTCCACCTCATCTCAACCCACTTTCCGCGGAGAGCGGCGCCAAGTCGGGCCTGCCTTAGATCAGGCGTCCCCTGAAGTCGGCACGCCCCTCCGCGTCCGCCTTCCGCCCCGCTAGGACCTCGTCCGGGCTGCCGTCGCCTCGTCGCTATGGCGCCCACCATCCAGACCCAGGCCCAGCGGGAGGATGGCCACAGGTAGGCGCCACGCTTTCCTCTCTGTTTCATCAAGGCAGGGGATCGGGAGGGTTTCTGCTGAACAACGTCACGAGCCCCGAGGTCTGCCCGTGACGTCACGAAGCGCTCACCTTTGACGAAGGGGGCGGGTTTCTTCTGAGACGCAGGTGTTGCCCTCCTCTCCTGCTGTGCACTACAGGGATTAAGTTCTTGGAGACCTCTAGAAGGGGTCCCTCCAGTCAAGCGTTTGGAGATCCCTCTTGCAAAGACGATTGAGTATATGGTTCTTTATGAAAACACTTGAAGCCATCCCCTGCAAAAGGGATTGAGCACTTGGCCTTGTTCATTAAAGCTTTTGGGTACACTTCTTCCTAAAGAAATTGAACATTTGTCTCCCTCCATTAAAGCATTTGGCCACCCCTACCACCAAAACAAACCAGCATTTGTCACCCCTCCTACCTTTTGAAAGGTTGAAGGCTTTTTCTTTCTCCTGTCAATCCCGTCCTCTCCACCTGTCACTGTTTCTTCTTCTCTGCTAGGCCCAATTCCCACCGGACTCTGCCTGAGAGGTGAGCCCCACTGTGCTTTCCCAGGAGCGGTGGGGCGGTAGGGCTGGGAGCAGAGGCGGGGCACCGGGGGCCCACTTTGAGCCACTGTGTTTCTAGGTCTGGAGTGGTCTGCCGAGTCAAGTACTGCAATAGCCTCCCTGATATCCCCTTCGACCCCAAGTTCATCACCTACCCCTTCGACCAGAACAGGTGAGACTAAGGAATGGGAACACTACGCAGATATCAGTTCCTTGAAGGCAGGGACTGCTTGTCTTGTTGGCTGCCGTCTGCTCAGGGCCTCGCACAGTACCCACCTAGCACATAGTAGTAGCTGCTCAATGTTTGTTAATGAATGGAGCAAGCAGTGTCCAAGTCCCTTCCCACTGGGGAGCCAGCTTTCACACTCCGCCATGGGGGACACTTCATTCTGAGTTCCTCCCCAGAGAAGTTTCACCTCTGGGAAGCAGGGCTGTGAGGGCTGAAGCTGGAATCCAAACACCAGAATAGGTGTTTCCCCACCCAGGTTCGTCCAGTACAAAGCCACTTCCTTGGAGAAACAGCACAAACATGACCTCCTGACTGAGCCAGACCTGGGGGTCACCATCGATCTCATCAATCCTGACACCTACCGCATCGACCCCAATGGTGTGTGGGGAAACAGGGAGGGTCTGCTCTAGGTCAGCAAAGGCCCAGGCCTGGGCCTCCCTCATTGTCCTCCTGCCCCCTCGCTCTCCTCTAGTTCTTCTAGATCCAGCTGATGAGAAACTTTTGGAAGAGGAGATTCAGGCCCCTACCAGTTCCAAAAGGTGAGTGGGTGCCAAATGGGTACTGGTGACTGGCTCAGGTGCGCCCTACAAGTAGGGCGGTGGGGTCCTGAGGTACCTGATTTCCTACCCCAGATCCCAGCAGCACGCAAAGGTGGTGCCATGGATGCGAAAGACAGAGTACATCTCCACTGAGTTCAACCGTTACGGCATCTCCAATGAGAAGCCTGAGGTCAAGTAAGTGGCAAACAGGAAGAGGGGAAAGGTGGAGATATCAGGTGTGTCCAGTGGCCACTAAAGGCCTTTTTCTTCACTTCTAGGATTGGGGTTTCCGTGAAGCAGCAGTTTACCGAGGAAGAAATATACAAAGACAGGGATAGCCAGATCACAGCCATTGAGAAGACTTTTGAGGATGCCCAGAAATCAGTAATTGAGGGACTGGGATGGGGAGAGGCAAGGGTGTGGCTGCAGAGCTCTTCCTCAGCCTGTTTTTGCCCCACCAGATCTCCCAGCATTATAGCAAACCCCGAGTCACACCGGTGGAGGTCATGCCTGTCTTCCCAGACTTTAAGGTCAGGCCCAAGGTGGGAAGTAGAAAGGGACAGCCTCCTATTTGTGCCTGTTCCCATCTAACCCCAGTGCCTACCATCTTCCCAGATGTGGATCAATCCATGTGCTCAGGTAATTTTTGACTCAGACCCAGCCCCCAAAGACACAAGTGGCGCAGCTGCGTTGGAGATGATGTCGCAGGCCATGATTAGGTAGGTGGTCGTGCTGCCCACCTTAGGCTTTTCCTTGCTGCCTTTTGTCCTCACACTTCATTGCCACTCCTTTTTCCCCAACCAGGGGCATGATGGATGAGGAAGGGAACCAGTTTGTGGCCTATTTCCTGCCTGTAGAAGAGACATTGAAGAAACGAAAGCGTGACCAGGAGGAGGAGATGGACTATGCACCAGATGATGTGTGCGTGGGCTGGGGTTAAGTTTAGGGGATTGAGAAGTGTGTCCCCTCTTCTCCCTCATAGGGAGGAAATGGGACTGAACCTTTGTCTTCATCCTCAGGTATGACTACAAAATTGCTCGGGAGTACAACTGGAACGTGAAGAACAAAGCTAGCAAGGGCTATGAAGAAAACTACTTCTTCATTTTCCGAGAGGGTGACGGGGTTTACTACAATGAGTTGGAAACCAGGTACTCGGCACACTCCTATCTAATTAGCGTAGAACTGTGCTTCCTAAGATCCTGGGGCATGCAAAAGCCACCTTGGAGGTGATTTGTACCTAAGAATTTGTTGTATGCATTGATAAACAAGAGCAGCAGATGTCTGGTCAGGCACATGTGCTGGACTTGGTTCTAATAGGAGAAGCCAGAAAGAAATTTTTTTTTTTTTGAGACAGAGTCTTGCTGTGTCACCCAGGCTGGAGTGCAGTGGCACGATCTAGTCTCACTGCAACCTCTGCCTCCTGGGTTCAAGTGATTCTCCTGTCTCAACCTCCTGAGTAGCTGGGATCATAGGCGTGTGCCAGATGGCAGCTAATTTTTTTCGTATTTTTAGTAGAGACAGGGTTTCACCACGTTGGCCAGGCTGGTCTTGAACTCCTGACCTCAGGTGATCTGTTCGCCTTGGCCTCCCAAAGTGTTGGGATTATAGGCGTGAGCCACTGCACCTGGCCAGAAAGAAAATCTTAATGCAGGGGACATTTAGAGCTTTTGTGTAGGGTAGAGGGCCAGATTTCTCAGTTATTAGTAACAGACTTCACGTGAAAGTAAACACTGCCAAAGTATGGAGTGATACATAAAATCGGCATGAATGTTTTAAATGCTTAATACTCATGTTGAAAAATGTGACCCCGAAACTTCCCTGATGGCTGAAAGTTTACTGCTGTGCCAGTGCCTCTGGTGTAGAGTTGGGAAGGCTCGAGTTTCTGGTTAGAGCAGAGATCACAAGTTCTGATCCCATAGGCCAGGCAAGAAATGTAAAAGAGCAGTGGCCTGGTAGAGTCTGAGTAACCTGGAGCTCTGGGCAACCATAGAGAGCATTATTTACTTCCAGCCTACTGTGGCTATGCTGTGGGGCCAGAAATTCCTATTTTCCAAAAGACCCAAATCCAGATGATTTGACATTTCTTGGTTTCTCAGAGTGCTGGTAACTAATTCACATATACAGTCATGCACTGCATGTTTCTGTGAACAATGGACTGCTTGTGGGTGATCCCTTAAGATAGAATACCATATCTTTACTGTACCTTTTCTTTTTTTTTCCTTTTAAAAGATGGGGTTTCACCATGATGGCCAGGCTGGTCTTCAACTCCTGACCTCAGGTGATCCACCCACCTCAGCCTCTTAAAGTATTAGGATTACGGGCGTGAGCCACCGCACCCGGCCTTTGCTGTTCCTTTTCTAAGTTTAGATACATAAATACTTACCATTGTGTTGTAACTGCCTGCAGTATTCAGTACAGTCACATGCTGTACAGCTTTGTAGCCTAGGAGCAACAGGATACACCATTACAGCCTAGGTATGTAGTTGGCTGTACTATGTTTGTACAAGTGCATTGTATGATGTTCACATGATGTATTACCAGAATGAATCCCTAAGTGGCCTCTGCCTGTATATACGTAAATACACCATATAACACCCCCCCACACACATACAGGGTGTAGGGAAGCCAAACTGGTGCCACGGGAGCCATCCTTCCTCTCCCCTGCCCTTAATACTTTGAGCTTAGTTGCCCTTATTCAATCTGTATTTATTCTCATTTGCTCTAAGCCAAGTATTGATGGGGAACCAAGTCAGACCGCACTCTTCACGGTGGAGGCGGCGGAGGGGAGTGGGAGGTATGTCTTTAACTGCACCTTCCACTTCTCTCCCCCAAATTCACCTGCAGGGTTCGCCTTAGTAAGCGCCGGGCCAAGGCTGGCGTTCAGTCAGGCACCAACGCCCTGCTTGTGGTCAAACATCGGGACATGAACGAGAAGGAACTGGAAGCTCAGGTAACAAGCACCACTGGCCCAGGGCATACATGGCAGGGAGGGCAGTGGTTGTAGGTGAGGAGGGGGAGAAAAACCCAACAGAATACCCTCCTTTCCCTCATTCCAACATTGCTGCTTCCAGGAGGCACGGAAGGCCCAGCTAGAAAACCACGAACCAGAGGAGGAGGAGGAAGAGGAGATGGAGACAGAAGAGAAAGAAGCTGGGGGCTCAGGTAAATCTGGACAGGTCACCCTGGGAGCCCTAGGAGGGTGGAAAAGTGGGTCTCACCTCTCTCCATTTCCTTCCAGATGAGGAGCAGGAGAAGGGCAGCAGCAGTGAGAAGGAAGGCAGTGAGGACGAGCGCTCGGGCAGCGAGAGTGAACGAGAGGAAGGTGACAGGGACGAGGCCAGTGACAAGAGTGGCAGTGGCGAGGATGAGAGCAGTGAGGATGAGGCCCGGGCTGCCCGTGACAAAGAAGAGATCTTTGGCAGTGATGCTGATTCAGAAGATGATGCCGACTCTGATGATGAGGACAGAGGACAGGCCCAAGGTGGCAGTGACAATGATTCGGACAGCGGCAGCGATGGGGGTGGCCGGCAGAGCCGCAGCCGCAGCGCCAGTCCCTTCCCCAGTGGCAGCGAACACTCGGCCCAGGAGGATGGCAGTGAAGCTGCAGTTTCTGACTCCAGTGAAGCTGACAGTGACAGTGACTAAGCCCCAGGGCATCAGGGCTGGTCCAGACACCACTGTTACAAGCAGGAAGGCAATTCTCTAGTGGGCTGTTTGTGAGCCTTTCACTTGTTTGTCCCCTACCCCCAAACTTTTGCTGTTAATAAAGCCAATTTCTCTTTACTTCCCTCCCTGCCCCCACCTCATCCTTCAGCCCAGCGCACACCTCCCCTCACCCCCAGGTGCTCACAGACCTCAGCTTGAGGCTTAGAAACACAGGTCCAAGGCAGGGCCAATGGTTTCCCACAAAATGTAGCACAACAAAGGTCAGATTTTTTTTTTTTTTTTTTTTTTCCAAAATAAGCCCAGACCATTAAACAAGTGAAACTCCAACAAATAAGTCTTCTCCAACAGCGAGAAAAACTGTACAGTTACTCAAAGCTGATTCTGCCAGTGGGGCTGGGGACAGAAGTGGGTAGGGAGGGTGAAATCGAGGAGGGCCTGGGGAGGGGCTGGAGTGGGCGAGGGTCTGTCCTGCCCATCAGAGTGGGGCCGCCTGCGTCCTGCACACTCTGCTGTCAGGTGGGGTGGGGGGCAGCTCTTGCCTCCCTGTGTGTGTGAGATGGTGTCCCTCACCACCTCCCAGTGCCAGGCACAGTCAGCTCACCCTGATGGAGAGTGAACAAGACAGGACAGGCTGGGGAGAGGCGAGGGTCCCATGAGAGGGACACCCTGCTGATTCCATCCCACTTCCTGTAGCTAGTGGGAGGGGGACTGGAGAAGCCCTGGGAGATTGAGGGGATGAGCAAAGGCACAGAAACATGGAGGGCCGGGGTGGGGGACTTGCATAGGTTGATGAGTGTGCAAGAGGTACATAAATAAACCTGACACCCCACCCAGCCCGGCACTGGGAGAGGAAGTGGGGACCCAGAGGCAGGTTCCCAGGGCCACCCTACCCCCTGGCTTCTTCCCCCTCCCTGGGCTCAGAGCAGAGGGAGGTCCACAGACCAGGAGGGTAGGGGCAAGAAGGTCTGGGGAATGGGGTGATAGTGCAGGGAGGGTGGTGGTTTTAAAATTTTTTTTTTTTTTGGTTTTTTTGTTTTTTTCCCAACATTTTGTATCTTTAATAACATACACAATGGTTACCAGCCATATTCATAACAAAAGTTATTCATAAAATGTATCTAAAAATAACATTTTTTTTTTCCTTTTCGGTGTGAAAAGCTTGAGAATGTCCCAGTGGGGAGGGTGGGTTGAGCAGGAGGAGGGCGTTGAAGAGGGAGACCCTGGCTTCCCCGCAGTCTGAACCCCCAAATCCTCTCCCTCCACCTGGGCCCCAACACAACCCCTCATTAGGAATAGGGACCAGATGGTCTGTCAGACTCTGGGACTGGGACGAATCTCTGGGTTATGATATAGTGTTCCACTTAAGTGAGGTCATGACATAATGGGGGAGGAGGAAAGGCTGAAAGAAAAGGGAGGGGCTTGGGGAAAAACCCAAAAACCAAACAATCCCCTTTCCCTTATTCCTGACTCCCGAGTCTCACCAACCAGACCTGGGAGCGGAGAAGGGTGTGTACTCATGGGGAAGGGGACGTTAAGGCAACAGACTTCCTGACCTCACTGGCCACCCTGGCTGCCCACCTCCAACCTCTTCATCTGGGGAGCCAGGGCTGGAGGAAAATGGGTTAGAGCTTGGGGGTCTGGAGGAGGGGGCTCTGCCCTCTCCCCTCATAAAGTTCAGGCTCCCCCTGCCACTGTCTTGGCTCAGAGAGAAGCCAGGGGATTCTAAAAATGAGAGGGAATGATCAGAGAAAAACCGTTAAGAACTATATAAATATGTATCTTAAATAGGCCTAAGAAATTAATCATAGAGAACCTCTGGTGAACAGGGCCAGGGGAGGTGAGAGAGGAAGGTGGCTCCTGTCCTGGGAGAATGTGGGGAACGGTGAAGGGGAAGGAGGTGGAGACGTGAGAGGGCTTCGTCTCCTTGCTCCCCTTCCTTCTCCCCAGCTCCTCTCAATAACATTCTGGAGGGCAGGTTCTCTGCCCTGCTCATGTCACCCCAAATGTCAAATGTTTCTGAGCAGGCTCCACAAGGTAGTGGTCAGTCTGTCTCTGGGGAGTCTGCTCCCTTGGGGAGAGGCAGGTGGTCAGCGGTCTGGAGGAGGCAGGGATGGGATGGGGCCAGGTGGGGATGAGGAAAGGAAGGAGAGAGGCAGGCAGTCTGGCCAGTCCCTGCCCCCTTTATCCTGACTGCCCCCAACTCCCCGGGCCTCAGCAGAGATCCCTCGACGGGCCTGGGAGTGAGCAAGGCATATGCCAATGTTAAACAAAAGTTAAAAGGGTGAGAGAGTAGAAAAATATTAGAATAGATAGCTGAGCCAGCCCACCCTCTCGCTGTCGCAGAGAAGCCCGTTGGGGGTTGGCCCCCGCCCGCCGCCCAGGGAGCCTATGGGTGCGCTGGGCTGTGGGTCCTGTCAGATGGTGGAGGTTTTGTCTGTCCCATCTGTGGTAAGAAAGGGAGGAAGGGAGGAAGATCAGGAGCTGGAGGGAGGCCCAAGAAAAGGCACTCAAGTAGCCTGTCATCCCGGTCAGGCCCTCCCTGGAGTCTGGCCTCCCTGGGGACCCCTCAGGATGACTCTGAGTTGCTCAGTTCAGAGGCAGAGACGCTGGGTAGGTGGGAGCTGGGTCAGGGATAGAGGAAATGCTCACCACCCAAGGCGTGTTCTGTCATGCTCAGACACAGAGACTCCAGAGTGGGATTGATCTCCAGGTCAGGCCCAGGGACCGGGCAGTCTGGGTGGGAGAGAGGAGAATGGAGGTGGTGAGGACAGACTGGACTCGGGTGAAGAAGAGAGCTGGGATGACAAAGGATGCTGGTATGGGAAGGGAGAAAGAGAGATGGAGGAGAGAGAAAGAAATGGAGAGGGAGAGAGATGGAGGGGGAGAAAGAGAGATGGTGGGGGAGAAAGAGAGATGGGAGAAAGAAAGAGGCAGAAGTGGACAGAGAGAAGGGTGAGTGTGTTACACAGCAGGCAGAGGAGACAACGGCAATGGCAGAGGCTTGGCGACACAGAAAAAGCCTGACTTGCAGACAGCGGAAGTGAAACTGAAGGAGCTCCTGGTGGCCACACACAGCCTGCTGTGACTACTTTGGACACAGACTGCACACTGCCTTGGGTGCAGTCTGGGCATCTGCCCTGGACACTGGGCCGCCCCCTGAGGCTCCCTGACTGAAGACCTGCTCTGTACCTGGCGCAAAAGCTAAATTAAAACCCTTCCTGTCCCCACTTGGACCTGCTCCTCTGGGCAGGATTTGATCCAGGCAGGCCAGGCAGGTAGGGCAAAGCAGGACAACCGTGGGACTTGTCCTTAAACCACACTTGGCAAAAGGGCCTCCTATTCTGGCATCTGGGAAACTACCCACCTCCCTAGGCAGACCTGATCCCACCCCACACTGCTTAAACCCTTCCCTGACTCCTCACTGCCATCAGGACAAAGTCTGAGCTGTTTACCTGGGTTTAGAAGACCCAGCTCCCATTTCCACCCTCACCTCTCATTACCATCCCCTCCGAACCTTGAGCTCATATCGTATCAGATCACCCAACTGTCTCTCCTTAAAAAAATTTTTTTAGAACTTGGGCAAGATGTTTCTGTCTCATACAGTTGTAAGGATTCACAGCGCAGGACAGTTGTCTGAAAGCCTGGCACATAGCATACTGGTAAAGAGAATGGTTCTTGTTCATTCCTGCAGTTTATCCACCTGCTTGTTTAACATCATTTACAGATGCCTACTGTGTGCCAAGCCCTGTGCTGGGATGAACATGATGGATGGGTTCCCGTGGCCTCAATAGATGGCTGCCCACAAAACCTCATTAAGGAAGACTCCCATTTAACCTGGCAGTTTATAACACGAATTCTGCAAATCCAGGCTGTCTCCAGAGTCAGCCCATTCCAGACCAGCCTTATCTGTCTGCGTAGCCCCAGTGCCCAGCACTGGGTGGAGGAGTCAACCCCTCACTTGTTGAGCAAGGCAGGGACCTGTGGCTAGCAAATCTCTTCTTTTCGCCAGCTTGGCCCAACTTCTTTTGAGATGGGGTCTCACTGTGCCCGGGCTGTGGTTCAGTGGCACAATCTCTACTCACTGCAGCCTTGACTTCCTGGGATCAAGCGATCCTCCTGCCTCAGCCTCTCAAGAAGCTGGGACTACAGGTGTGCACCACCATGCTCAGATAATTTTTTTATTTTATTTTAGTAGAGATGGGGTTTCACCATGTTGGCCAGGATGGTCTTCATCTCCTGATCTTGTGATCTACCCACTTTGACCTCCCAAAGTGTTG